>CM077220.1:36674435-36956935 GCA_039654775.1 Spinibarbus caldwelli
TAGTCCAGTGTTGGTAGCTTGTATAAGCGAGGACAGCCTGTCCTTGTGTGTTTGCTGGAGCTTCTAAATGAGGGATTACACATCCTAAGTGAGGAGAGAAAGAAAATTCTAGGCCCCAATGTACAGCTTCAACACCAAGACCTCCAAGAGCATGCCTTGCTCTTCAGCCGCTCAAAAGAAAACCTCAAGCTTATAAGGTATCATAAATGTGAAATGTGAACATTTAAATTGTCTTACATTTAGAATTTTGAAGTGTCATTTAATAAAGTTGTTTGTTAAATATTACAATATAAGACAAAATGAAAAACAAACAGACAGAAAAACTCCTCGGCCCGTATTCATGAAAAATCTTAGTGTTAAGAGTTGTTCCTAGTAACAAAATTCTAAGAAAATTCTTAGAAATGTGGGTGTTTCCTCTTAAAATTAAAGAAAAGATCCTAGTAAAGAAATAAGTAATTCAGAAAGCATCTTAACCCTTAAAAGAGGTCTTAAGGTCCAAAATTGTTAGGAGTATGGATGACGACTTTTAAGAGGCTTAAGAGTTTCTTTAGCAGCGGACAAAATGGACGAAACGTGAAGAGGAAAAAGAAATGTTGCACACAATTCATGACACGGAGTTAATAAGATGCTTCACATTAGATCGTGCAGGGATCACGTTTGTGACCGATCTTATTAGAGACGCTAACATCTCCGACACCGTGCAGAAATGCCGTAGCACCAGAAATGGACGTAATCACTACATTATCTACATTAACATATTTGGCAACTGGAAAAATGCAACTATGCAGCAGTGATGATTTGGGTCTGTCACAACCTTCTATAAGCAAAGTGATCACACAAACAATTACAGAACTTTCAGAACCTTTTTGTGTCGCTGTTCATTTCCTATAAAATACGTTAAGTATGACAGCATGGTAAATAAAAAATAAAGAATATATACATATATAATGTGGGTGTGTGTGTGTGTATACGGTAAAACAGGAAAAATTACGCCTGTAATTTTAAAGTGAAGGCTTATAATAGACCCTACTCTTACTTTTATTTCCTTCTTGGACAACCAACCAACAGGGGTCGTACGGTCATGAAAAACCTGGAAAAGTCATGGAATTTTAAAACAGCAATTTCCAGGCTTGGAAAAGTTTTGGAAAAATAAATTAACCCAGAAAGTTTTGGAAAAGTCATGGAAATCTATTTCACAAATCTCTGTATAATATAATTATGTTTAATCAGGTCCTGAATTTCGGTGCGGGATTGCGCATATATCGCATGGTTTTACTCATTCCCGCAGCTTTTGACTTTAAAATGGATATTCACACATTTATTCAATAGCCTATAGCATGTAGGTTTGATGAGTAAATAAATCCACACAGAATATCCGATCAGTCATTTGAAAACAGAGTGATTCAGCTGTACCGTGTCTTCTATCTTTGACTGTCTTAAAACAACTTCACATTGGCGCATCTTGTCTGCACTAAAGAGCTGCTGCACGCTGCGATATAAGACTTTGGCTCGCGTTTTGGTACATTTGACAGAATTGTCACTTGCCTAATCGGGTCACTGTTGCATCGTCACAAAAAATGTATTTTTTTGCACATCTTTTAAAGCCATTTGGTACTCACGCACTCCAGAGGCAGTTTCCTGTGTGCTCAGTCACTTCCAAAGGGCGCGCGTATAAAGCCGCCTTGCGAGTACCAAATTGACTTTGGTACCAAACAAGCTCCCTGTACGGACCTCAAACATATGCCCCAGTCCGGCCCTTGTCCAACAGCTTATCGGAATTACTGGCCCGAGTCCGACTGGAGCCCGTGTCTTTTTTTCTGTCTCTCTTTTCCCAATTACACAGCTGCTGTTGGAGCCATTAAAATAGTTCAGTTTCATTTTTAATGGCAAAGTGGTTATTTATTTTCGTTTCTATATTAAGTTAATTTAGAAATATGTTTGGAACATTTTTTTTTGTTTGTTCAAATTTTTGTTTTTAAAGTATCCTAACGACCAAGTGGCCAGCTGCAGACAGTGAGTTAGCCAATGTTTGATCAATTTAGCCTTCTAAAATCAGCACCACTTGACTAAAATAAAATCTATATATAAAATACTTAAAAAAGCATATCACAATGTTAGTTTACGTTTGTGCTAGGCACGTATCCAAGCGTTTGTGCGGAGAGTGGAAGCCAAAGCGCGCTCTGCAGGACTTGGGAGTCGCCAGAGCGATCACTTGCATTTTTTTCTTATGGGACTGTTAAGGGTCTACTTTTATTTATGTGCACTCACAATATTAGCATACGTTGTGATTTTTTATTTTTTTTTTTTAGAAAACAAACAGGATGCGCTTTCTGCTTTCTGCGTCACAAAAATGAACCGAAACTCAGCGAATGTTTTATTTCCCCTGGCCCCGACACATTCATCATGGTAATTACTTGCTGGGGTTTTGCGGCAAGCTTTATTGCATGCGCTTTAACGCGGAACTCTTCCAGCACTCACTGCTGCTGCTGGACACTAAACACTGTCCGAGCCGCTCTTGACAGTCGAGGTATCATCGTGTTGTTTGCGGCAAATCCTTTTCATCACCATAATAATTGATGGATATCTAAAATATAAAAATAAGCAGGAAGCCTAAAACAAGCCCGATGCCCGGCCCGCGTCTGACCTACGACATGAAAATTGTCCCGAAGCCATAAATAAGTTGGGGCCTGTCGGGCTTGGGCTGAAATACAGGGCTCTAAACAAAATTAAGTGGCTTAATTTGCGCAGCTTGTTGCGTTTAAGCAGCAAAAATACACACAAAATGACGTTAAAATGAGTATCCTCATAAGCATTGTTGTTTTTTTCTTAAGTGAATGTAAACAGTTGCAAAAGAGTAAAGTGTCCAAAACGAAATTCAGGTCCTGCATTTAACTGAGTTAAATAAATGATAATATTCAGTGATGCGATATGTTCTCTGTGTGGAGTAAAGGTCATTGCACACTGGTCCGAAATTTTCGCACGGTAAAAAAAAAAAAAAAAAAAAAATATGACCTCATTGTAAAGTCACCTTTATTTATATAGCACTTTTAACAATACAGATTGTGTCAAAGCAGCTTTCCAATGTCAAAATAGGAAAATAGTGTGTCAATGTAAAATGACAAGATTAAACACTCAATTTTCAGTTAAAGGCATTTCATTATTGAATTCAGTGATGTCATCATCCAGCTCAGTTCAGTTTAAATAGTATCTGTGCAATCAAGTCGACGATATTGCTGGAAATTAAGTGTCCCCTGCTAAGCAAGCCAGAGGCGACAGCGGCAAGGAACCAAAGCTCCATCGGTGACAGAATGGAGAAAAAAAACGTGGTCAATCACGTTTACACACTGCCTCCGAAACTTTCGTCAGTCATAAAAAAAAAAAAAATTCGGATCAGGTTCGATTTTCTGCGTTTTCACATCCATAGCATGCATTTTGATAGGATGACGAATACGGAAAAAAAAAAAAAAACGAATATGAAAATTTCTGACATGTGCAAGGACCTTCACGTCTGGCGCAGTTGCAGCTTGTATTTATTACTAAAACAAGAAAGCAAACAATAGCATTAATAGTCATTAATTTTAGTTAACATATGCTATGATAATAACAGACTTTTATTCTTATTGTAAAATAATGGAACATTAGGTCATGAATATTGTCTCAAAAGTCATGGAAAAGTCATGGAAATTTATTGGTAAAAATGTGTACGAACCCTGAACCAATCACAGTCTTCAAAAGAGTGTGTCATAGCTAGCAATGGGGTCAGCCCCCCCTCCTCACTACGATAAAAGTTTTTTTAGGCGCATTCGACTTTAAGCGGCGCTGCACAGAATGGTCAGTGTATGACATCAAAGGCTGCATTTACACTGCAGGTCTTGATCACCAATTCCGATTTTGTGACTATATCCGATTTTTTTAGACGACGTGCTTACATTTCTTTTAAAAGTGACCCGTATCCGATGTGTGCGTTTTACACTACACTTGGTGAAACAAGCCAAAAATAGCATATATGACAACACAAATCAATTTGAATAGTACATTGAGTTTAATTTATTGACATGGAAACCATATAGAAACGTTTTTAATGCAATAGTTACATCTATACATCAAAATAATTATATAGCCTAGATCAAACTCTTCAGGACAGTGATGTAGGCTACGCAGTTCCGCTGAAAGCTTGCGAGTGGAATACTCAGGTGGTAGATATTGTTAAGCATGTCACATCGTCTGTTTTTTTTTTTAGTAATTAAAACCAAATGCGTTCATCAGTGATTGTATATCAAAGGCAGGGACATGTTTGTGTGCATTTTATTTTGTGGTTTCAATGGAACGAACGGGACTGAAGCGCTCGTCTGAGCACGAGCCGCCATCACTGACAACAGCAGCATGAGCACTCAGCGCGATTTCAAAAGCAATACGTCAGATCGCCTTTTATTTAACACAAACGAATGAAATTAATACTCTGCTACTCAACTAGAGATGTTTCATTTGTTACAGGTATGTCTGTACCGCGAAAGTAAAAAAAACAACAAAAAAACTCACTTTTCAGTGACGTAGGAGTCGCATATACAGGGGAATATCCGATCTGACTGCTTACACGGCAGGCGCAAATGCACGTATCCGATTCATATCTGATTTATTTCCACATATGAATGAGGCCTGAAACCGATCGGAGAATATCGGAATCCATGTGACTTTTACCTGCTTACACGGTCGTGGGCCATATCCGATCTGTGCCACATGGGAGGAAAAAAATCGGAATTGAGTCACTTGAACCATGTGGTGTAAATGCGGCCAAAGTACTGCGAGAACCATTCGAAAACATAATGGCCCTTTCACACAGGATGAAGCATGCGCTGCGCTGGCCACTGGGTTCAGCGCAGCCCTTGAGATACAAAGCGATTTGCGCTATGCTGGCCAGAGCGAAATAGGCGGAGTTTTCAAAACTTTTACCGGGAGTTCGATTTGGATGCCCCGTTTCTATTGGCCGCGTGGGTAATCGTCAAAGAGTGCAGCGCAAAAGTTGAACAATTTTGAACTTTGACCGCGGCGCGCGCACAAGCTCGCCCATGTACACTCCTCTGCATGTGCACTACTGCACTTTGGTCGACGCAGAAACAAACCGTCCTCGTGCGGCGCAAGCCATTGAAATGAATGGGTTTCGCAGCGCTTTCCGCGTCCTGTGTGAAAGCCGCTTAAGGATTTTTGTCTTTTCCTCGCTCAGAGTTGCTCTCAGATTGGTCCTGAATTACTTTTAAACTAAGACTCCTAGTAAGAAATTTAAGCTAAATTAAGAGCTCTCTGAGAGGATTCTTAGAATCTTTAAGAATACCGGCCCTGGTTATTTCATCATAAAAACTAATTGGGTATTTAAAAATTTTTTGTCACTTGTGAGATATGCTCACTGTAAAAAATTACCTGTAAATTTTACAGGAAAATGCTGGCAGCAGGGTTGCCAGCGGGGTACTGTAATTTTTACAGCAGTGGTGCTGTTATTTAATTTACAGCATGTTCCTGTATTTCCTGATTACAGCAAATAACCGTATTTTTTACAAAATTGCTGTATTTTTTTTTTAATATATATACAGTAAACTAATGTGTGTATGATGTAGCAGTTAAATTTTAAATTTAAGCTATTCATTAACTGCATAAGCATTAAACAACATTTAACTGCATAAAGTGTTGTATGATGCATAAATTAATCCATTTGTTATTTAACAAAACAAAAAATGACACTTCTTAAACCGGTCAAAATTTATTTAAACTTTCAAATTTACATGAAAGGAATGTCATAAAACAGTGTATTTAGTAATACTTTGAATTCCAAAATAAATTGGACATGAAATTTAATAATATTAAATTACTTGAAACATATATTACCATGCATAACTTTAAAACCACAAGTTAACCAACATGGTCATAATTAAACAGTTCTAAAAACCACAAAGACTGATGAATTTTCACCTTTTCATGAACAGTCCAACATGCCCAAACAACAAGGCCCCAAGTGAGTCCAATAAAACTTCAAAAAAAAAAAAAAAAAGGAGAACAGTTAGGCTCCAGATGCTGTTCCATCCCAGGATGCAAAGTGTTGCTAGAAATATTAAAACGAACAGACGATAATATATAAGATATATTAAAAAACATAATAATACAGTCAGAAACAGATAGAGGAATGACAGGTACAGTCAAATAAAGATAGAGAGTAATAAAAAGGGAAAAAAGATCTTGGGGTGTGTGTGTACTTACATTTCAGAAATTCCACTGAAAATCCTTCACTTTGCAAAGAAGAGTGGCTACATGTGGGTTCACTTCATCCTGTTTCTACGGCACCATTTGCCCTTTTGTTTTTCAATCCTTTCAACTTCTTTGTTCTTCTCTCAAGGATCCTAAAGGATCGGACAGACAATATGTAATTCACATTGGTTTTAGGTTTTGAAGCATGCAGTCATGTTTTTGAAATCTGAAACACACACACACATATATGTATACACACACACACACACACATACAGACACAGAGACATACACAATACCAGTCAAAAGTTTTTTGACAGCAAGCCTGCATATTTGATCCGAAATACAGCGAAAGCGGTAATATTGTGAAATATTTTTTCTATTTATGCTTTCTATTTGAAAATATTTTAAAATGTAATTTATTCCTGTGATTTCAAAGCTGAATTTTAGCATCATTACTTCAGTCACATGATCCTTAGAAATCATTCTAATATTCTGATTTGCTGTTCAAACAAACATTATTATTATTATTATTATTATTATTATTATTATTATTGTTGAACACAGCTGAACAGATTTTTTTAGGTTTCTTTGATGAATAGAAAGTTCAGAAAAA
This sequence comes from Spinibarbus caldwelli, assembly GCA_039654775.1. Classification (NCBI taxonomy): domain Eukaryota; kingdom Metazoa; phylum Chordata; class Actinopteri; order Cypriniformes; family Cyprinidae; genus Spinibarbus; species Spinibarbus caldwelli. Next base: position 36,681,285 of record CM077220.1, read on the forward strand.
CAGCATTTATTTGAAATAGAAATATTTTTTGTAACATAAATGTCTTTATCATCACTTTTGATCAATTTAATTTATCCATGCTAAAATAAAAGTAATAATTTCTTTTATTTCATAATTTAATAATTATATATAATGATTTAAATATACTGACCCCAATAGTAGCCTATAGCTTGTTACAAAAGGTTTTTTTTTTTTTTTTTTTTTTTTTTTCAGATAAATGCTGATCTTTATATTAATCTAAGAATCCTGAAAACATTTTCCTCAACTGTTTTAAATATTGATAGTAATAATAATAAAAATGTTTCTTGGACAGTAAATCAGCATATTATAATGATTTCTGAAGGATGGTGTGACACTGAAGACTGGAGTAATGATGCTGAAAATTTAGCTTTTATTACAGGATATATTCAAATAGAAAAGTTATTTTAAATAGTAAAAATCTCTCACAATATTGCTGTATTTTGGATCAAAACACTGCAGGCTTGGTGAGCAGAAGAGAATTATTTATAAAAAAAAAATAAAAAAAAACATTAAAAATCTTACTGTCCAAACATTTTTGACTGGTTGGTAGTACGCTATATATATATATATATATATATATATATATATATATATATATATATATATATATATATATATATATATATATATATATATATATATATATATATACACATACATACACACATACACATACACACACACACACACACACACACATACACAGTGGATATGTTACTGATACTGTTAGAATTCAACTATTACCTTTGATTGTCCAAGGTACTGGCTGTCTCCTCCTGGTACTCCAGACTGAATATGAAATATGCTGCGAACAGAGTGGCAAAGCAGAAAACTGGGCTGGATTAACTCATTCGTTTAAACCAAAGTTTAAAAGAGGCATTACAAACAAACAATACGCAAATTAGCAAAGGACCTCAAGTACACATCTGGCTGGTTAGGTTAGCAGCACCGTTCAGAATTTACACGGCACGCACATCCTCCGTGAGCGGGCAACTGCGAGACTTTAGCGCGTATTTTCATTTCTGCGCACGTTAAGATCAGGGACGGAGCCAGACATTATAAACATTCGGGGCTTAGGCCAAATGTTGTTGCCCATTGCCCATTTGGGTGAACTAACCCTAATGTTTAGCTGACAAATGTGCTGAAGTTGAATGATGCAATAATGGGGTGGTCTAACTGCAGATCAAGGATCTCCAACAATCCCATTTAAATATGGGCTTCAGTTTTCTTAAGTGAATACATGAGGCCAACAGAAGAACATTTACTGTATTTATATTAGATTTCTTAAGGGAGTAGCATAAAAAGATAAACACTGGCATACATTAAAATCAAGTGTCTAAAATGATTAAACATGAATATTATTTTTTATATTTTTAATTCACACTAACAGAAATTAATATTTTCCAATAAGTTTAAACTGATTTTTACATCTTATGGGCATTTTTACCTTTATGAAGCCTTTTTTTTTCTAAAAGTGTCCATTATCTTTTGAGTCAAATTCTTACATTTAATCAGTGAATTAGAATAAGAAGACATTTGGGCTGTTACCAAGCAAATGAAATCAACACAGAAGCTGCATCTGAAGTGGCATTTTAGATATATTTACACACTGTTTAATGCAAGACATGAATGCATTTAACTGCAATTACAAATGCATAAATAATGTTTTGATATTATACATGAAACATTAAATACTATTATTTGAAATGATTTAAAACATGAAAATAAAATCGGGGGAAAAATCGAAATGTGAAATTAAAACCGCCAGTAGGTGGCAGCAAATCACTGTTAATAAGTGATTTACTGCGATTGAACCAAATCATTTAAACGGTTGATTCATTCAGGAACGACACACCATCATGTTGGTCAGAGACTCAAAAAGTGCTGTGGCTGTGTTTAGAATGTTTTTTTTTTTGTTGTTGTTTTTTTTTTGTTGTTGTTGTTGTTGGTGAAATAGAGCAAGAACAGCCAATATGGTGTCTAAAACGTAAGTCTCTTGATATTAACCTATTATTTATTGAACAGTTGTATAAAATCAATATCACATTTGTAACCATACTGAATTTTAAAGAAAAAACGGCACTCTTCGTGTGATATTTATTAACAAAATGAAATGATATAAATATATACATTTTCTGCCCCCTTATCTTGAATTATGTGAGCATTCTTATGCATATTAATAGACTGAATCATGCAGTGAAAGAAGGCACTCTAGCTTTAAATGTGTAAGCGCACGAAGTTAGTCTAGCCAGACTTCATCACGTAGTCACACGTGTGTAGTCTGTAGGTGTGTTTTATTTGGTTTTGCCATATACTCGATAATGTCATGTCTCACGAGTTCAGTATTTGCGCTAAACATGTGCAGATTTGGCTTGCATGAACTTGCCCAAGACATTGAGTGAATATAATTTTCAAAAAGTAACCCGCTAGGTAAAAATGCTTGAGGTGAATGAAATGAGACGCGTGACGTACTGAGTGATTGACAGGAGGCGTGGCTATGTAGGACTGCAGTGTGTGTGACGTGAGCTCGCTGTCGTAGAGGAGAGAGAGAGAGAGAGAAAGCGCAGCTGATATCGTTTTATCGATCCTGCGGGAACGCGGAATTGAACCGTTTTAAATATTTCTGTATAATATGTGTTGAAAAACTATATTTTTGACAACTATTAACAAACCCAAAAGATTCGGGGCTTCTGAAAAAACATTCGGGGGCTCGAGCCCCAGAAGCCACCCCCCTGCTCAGCCCCTGGTTAAGATGACTGCCAATTCTGATTTACACCATAAAATAATCACGACAAAGTGTGCTGATCAACACGCGGTTACCGTGAATCACAACAGTTGTCACTAAAGCATGTAATTATTAACGTAGGAACCCCAAGATTTTCTGCCCATAGCCACTATAAGGCCGCGTAATGTGTGAAATCCTACCACGCTCCTGAAACCCCGCACAAGTCTCCCTCGCGCCCCGCGGACGGAGGATGCGTGAATCCGGGGATACCAATATGAACCACGAATGTAGATACCTTCATATACTACTACAGTTACCAAACATAAAAAAATAAAAAACTGAAACAAGTCACTTACCAGTTGTGAATCACTCCTCTTGCCGCTTCCAAATGTCGACCGTTGAAGATCCCGTAGATTTGAAATTTACAGCAATATGATGTACAATTGCGTCAAACGTCACATGACCCCAGAATGCATTGCAGTTTACAGCAATATGCTGTATTATTATAAAAACAGTCCGCTGCTGTAAAATATTGCTGTAATTTTTACAGCAATTTGTTACAGTGCTGCATTCACGCCATATTGTAATTACCGTAATTCTGAGATGACAACACGTGACGTTCAACTCGGTGATGTTCATGTCCTCGGACTGGGGATTATCTGTTTCTATAGCGACAAAATGAACCCGCGACCATGTGAAAGAATGTTACTGGCAGCTGTAAAACACAACATTACATTTGTATGCTACTACTAAATATTGCAGAACACAGAAAGCATGTCAGGTAAAAAATACATACTAACCGTTATTATTAATGATGGCGATAAATGTGTTATTGCTAATCTAAACAACAACAACAACAAAATAATAACAGTATGTACACTTACATATGTATGTATATATGAATCTATTTCCCCCTTTTTTAGAGCTTTCTTTGAAAGCACCGCCATTTTTCTCTGGTTCCGTGTGAGGTGCAGCGGTCACGTGGTACAAGCCGTAGCTCTCTGAAAACTCCCAGTTCACAAGTTGAAATTATGAGTTCTGTGAGGACGTGAACGCTTTTTACAAGTTGGAATCTCGTAATTACGGGAATTCAGATATGGCGTGAACGTACCTTTAGACTCTGATTAATCAGCATCTGATTTAATTCATGTGTTGGCAATTTAAATCTGTGACCACACCCTCGGGGTTCACAGTAACCTGAAGTATGCGAAGGCATGCGAAGCAGTGAATGGACAATGAATATGGGAACTTATATTGGTTGTTTACCTTTTGAATACAATATTATAGTGTTTCAGTTTAACACTTAAACTCAAGTGTTCAGAAGATACGATTTGTGATATTTTTCCAGGCGGAAACTAATCAAAGAGAATGCAGCAGAGATGAAGGTCTCCATTGGGAGGCTGGAGGAGGATTGGGAGAATAAGTGGGCAGAGTGTTTGAAAAAAACACCTCTGATCTCTTATCTTAAAGAGGATCCTGTAAGTAATAATTAATTAATTTAAAATAATTTAGTCATTTAGTAGATGCTTTTATCCAAAGCGACTTACAAATGAGGACAATGGAAGCAATCAAAATCAACACAAGAGCAATGATATGCAAGTGCTATAACAGGTCTCAGTTAGCTTAACGCAGTACATGTAGCAAGTTTTTTTATTATATAATAAATAAAAAGAAAACAATAGAAAAAGAATAGCGCAAACTAGTGTTAGAGGCCTTTTTTGCTTTTGTTAATTGTATAATAAATAAAAAGAAAACAAATAGAATAAAAAAAGATTAGAGAAGCTAGTTAGGTTTTTTTTTTTTTTTTTTTTTTTTTTTTAAGAATAGAATTAGAATAGAGAGTGCTAGTATGGAACGATTTTCCGGACTATTTTCAAATAGAATTGCAAATTGTATTTTCAATTGCGTTTTCCATATGTGGACGCATAAATTGTGACATAATCCAAATGCAGTTGCAAATCTTGCATTACGGTTTGCATTTTCGCTTTCGCGAACGCACAGTGACTGCCACATTTCAAATGAAAAAACAAAGTCTATTTGCTACTGTATTTCCTGTCTTACGAGTTATGAACCTGTCATATTTAAATAGCAATATTAATTACCACATTTGCTTTTTCACTTTCTCTACACCGCGCATATAACCTGCCAAAATTCAAATGGAATAATCGCTGCATTTGGGGTAAAAAAAGACAGAATTATGTATTGTGCCAAGAAGGTTGCACTGTCTGTTCGTTAACATGGGCACGAACTGATTGGCAGCTGCCTTTAGCGGAGGCTTTACCGATTACCTCCATTTCGTCTGTGAGTGACGTCACCTCCCAAAACAAACATGCCCCCTAGTTTAGTCCCTCCCCCTCACATTGATTGACAGCTTTCAGTGCAGACATCGGAAATTCAAATGCAAAAGGAATTGCAATTCCATTTGAGTTTTGACAGGTTATATGCGCAGCGCAGAGAGAGTGAAAAAGCAAATGTGATAATTAATATTGCTATTTAAATATGACGGGTTCATAACTCGTAAGACAGGAAATACAGTTGCAAATAGACTTTGCTTTTTCATTTGAAATGTGGCAGTCACTGTGTGTTCGCGAAAGCGAAAATGCAAACGGTAATGCAAGATTTGCAATTGCATTTGGATTATGTCACAATTTATGAGTCCACATATGGAAAAAGCAATTGAAAATACAATTTGCAATTCCATTTGAAATTAGTCTGGAAAATCGTTCCATATGCTAGAGTTAGAGGGTCAAATAAAGATGGAAGAGATGTGTTTTTAGCCGTAAGTGGAGTCATAACTGCTTTCGTTTGGTATTAAAAGGATAGTTCAGCCATAAAATTAACATTCTGTCATCATATACTCTCCCTGAAGTTGTTCCAAACCTGTATGAATTTCTCTCTTTTGCTGAAGTGAACATAGAAGAAGATATTTTGAAGAATGTGGGTAGCCAGACATTTGATGGTAGTCACTGACCTTAATAATATGAAAAAAAGTACAATGGAAGTCAGTGGCTACTTTCAGCTGAAAGAAATTCATACAGGTTTGGAACAATTTCAGGGTGAGTAAATGATGACAGCATTTTCATTTTTGGGTGAGCTATCTCTTAAATTATTTTGAATCTATGCAGTGAATTATTTAGCTATTGAGGTTATTCAGGCTTATTTGGCCATACAGGTCACTTTGTCTTCTCTGAAACATTGCAGTGTCCAGATTATACAAAGCAATATCTATATAGAAGTTACACATTTAGTTTGGTGTATCTTTATTGTTCTGATTTTGTTTGTATGATTGATCTGCTCTCTGTAACCTTTAACAGGTTTTTGACTTTGTCTCCCCAATGGCTCCTCTCTCATTTGAGCCAGCTTCTAAGGCTAGCTTTGAGGCTAGTATCATCTTACAATATCCATATAAACTACCTGGTAAGTTAGCAGCTTAGATGATTGCATTATGTAATGATTGCATTATGTTTCTTCTGTAGATACGGTGTAATTTTTTTTTCTCTCCCTCACTTTTGAGAACTGCTAGAGCAGCTGTCACAAAGAAAACCAGAGAGAATGGAAACAGACATCCATTTGGAACCAGAAGTCCACCTGGAGCCAGAAATCAAAACGTACAGCACAATTTGAGTGTTTCTTTAAATGGAGAAAGTCTGGGAAGATAACATTTGTTCCATTTTCATGGAAATAAATAAATAAAAGGATGTAACCACCATTTTTTTTTCAACAGTATTTCTGAGGAAGATGAATATAAGGGGGTCTTGTTGTCCTCTGACTGCTGCTTTTCTCCAAAACCAGTGACTTTTGACATACCACCATGTGAAACTCCCTTGACTTACCCGGTTAAAATTAAGTCTGTGACTCAGACACCCAGTCCAATACAGGTAGTTTTGTATTGCTAAGCTCTATACTTTCCTGCTTGTACCTCTTCATATTAGCCACATCCATGCTGGCACGAATACTTCATCTCAGGTTGTTAATCTCAGAGGGAGAAATAAGTGTGTAAATGGGTAGCAACATCATGGGGTATTCCAGAAAGCAGGTTATGCTACATCTAGTTAAGTGTACGGAAAAGTAAACCAATAACCTCAAGTTTTATTCCAAAAACTGAGCGTTAGCAACTTATTCTTGGCACGTTATGTTTTAGAGTTAGTTTACTTCAAAGGTATTCAGTGCATACGTGCCCTATTGAAGAGGCTTTGAGCATAGTTAACGGATAGTTAATGATATGCCCTAAGAATGTAAATGACTACTTAAGTAGTATGAGGTGCTTCTTAGCCTGTTTCCATGGTGACTCCTAGATTCAGCACCCTTTTGAAAATGTATGTTCACTGTGAACATGCCCTGAGCTATATGAGGTTACTCCTTGTTGTGTTTTGGGGTTTGTGATGTTAAGTTAACCCTGCTCTCTGTAATAACCCCTGAAGTTCATGCAAATAATGGAAGGTATGCTTGCATTATACCTTATCACTGAAAATAATGTAGCATAGAAGATAAGAACATGTTTGTAAACTGGTCATACGTATATTTCAGCCTCAGTTTACCCCCTGGAGAGCAGTTAATTCTATCTTGATTCCATCTTTATTTGATTTTTTTTCTCCTTTCTATCTTTATAGGCTTCCCACAGGAGAAATCTGCACTCTAAGATGAAGGCCTCTGTCCTAAAGAACAAGGCTGAAATTCTGGATTTGGAGTGTGACAACTTGGCAAGTCAAGTATGTGGAATGTTTACCACATATTAAACTTGCTGTGCTTGTAGTTTGTGTTTTGTACAATTTGCTCCGGGAAACTGATACATGGGCAGTCCTGAGCAGTGCTCTACCCATCACAAGTTTTCCCTATATCAAACCTGCTCTCTGATGACCGGTGCGAATTGAGAGAAATCGCCACGGACAGATACGGGGCAGACAATTCGCTGTTAGAAGTTATACAAATTCATGTGCAATGTTAAAAGGTTAATTTGCTTTTTGGTTTTCAGTTTGCAGAGGCAGTGATTATGAGTCCAGTCAATGGAAGGAGTGATGTGGACCTGGGACAGTTATTAAATGTCATATCTGATCCCTTTTCAGCGAGGAAACAGCTGTGCCGCACCCCTGAGAGTCTAAGTATAAGTCTTTTGATGACGTCTACACATTAGTATTTGAGTTATAAATGTTTAGGTCACTTTCACTGGAAATGTTGTTTGTGAATCTCAAAAGTGTCTTTAAATCAATGTAACTCTCCCTAGTCAAAGATGTGAGAAGTTCATGGAGAAAAGCTGTGGAGGAAGGCATGGCTGAGAAGAAACAAGCTACTTTGCTCAAGACGCCTATAGCTGAGGTGAATGGCCCTTGCACCAGACCAAGTCCAGAACATTCTCTATTATTTTCAGCTACTCTTGCCCATTGCACTCCTCCTCCTATCCAGCAGGGGTCATCCCTCCACTCAACTGTGTCATGGGACTCCTCACAACTGGAGGCTCTTAACAGCCAAAGGTCAAGTGATGTTATTAAATTCAGCATTGCTCAGGAGGAGCTCCCAGACCTTTTTGAGGATGACTTGTCATTTAACAGTGATGGCTCAGCGGAGATCCATAGTAACAAGGAGCGAGAGGAAGAACTTATCCTATCACCTGTTGAATCTGATTCTCTTGGTGGAAAAACTCCCTTACTGACAGCACAGGTGTGCTTTGAGGCCTCTTTAGGTAAATCTCTTTTCAACGACTCCAATATTGAAAAGTCCCCAGTACATTCAAGGAAGAGCCCAGGTTTGAACCAGTGGACTACTGATGAGAGGCTTTTCTCTCTTGATTTGGACAAGCTTGAGAGTTTTTCCCCTCCTCCTCCTGCAGAGAAACTCACCCTGCCCAGTTTAGTGAACTTGACTCTTGATGAATACTAACATATCTTAAACAACTGTTCTTCTTTTTTTATTTTTTTGTTTTTTTTTTTTGTTTTTTTTACATACTAGTATGATGCAGAATCTGTGCCATGAATTTCACTTGCAGTTTGATGTGCTTTTGATCAGCCTAATTAACAAGAACGTTAAAACATTTTAATGCCACTCATTTTGTCTGAACCATGTACATTGACATCTATACTAAACTTTAGTATACACAAACTAATTGTTAAGGGTAAATATTGGCCAGAAATATTGTGTGTGTTCATGATTTGTAATAAAGAGTATTTTATTTGCAAACCCTCTTATATTTGGTTTTCTTTTGACTTAGCTTTTCTGATTTATTTATGCAAACGTACAATCAGGAACCACAAACATTGATATGCTGAGAAAAAGTATAATTGTATGTGTTGTGGGTTGGGAAAAACTATACCAGCCACCTGTTAAGCATGGTGCGCACTAGTTTGTAGATATGGGGCGTTATGATGTGCAGAGAGGAAATGTGGAGCAGCGAGTCATTCATGGGCGGGTCCATCCGCCTCCAGCAGTCAGTCCGAGAAACCCGAGAGCGCACCAAAGTAACAAAACACAAACATGGCGCCTACTAACTGTCGTACAGACTAGCGCTGGACAGAAACAAAGTTTCCAGGAATAAACCCAACGCGCTCGCGCTGAGTGGACGTTTATTCTCGCTCGAGACGAAGTGGACGGGTAGGAAGTTGCAGCTGGCCTACATGTCAACGTGTTTTCTTAGAGTGCTTTGAACAGCTGGTATGTATTGCTGCGTTTGAAGTTGCTTAATGTAGACAAACGCTTCGAGTCGCATTATTCGTTGCATTGTTGTATTATCTCGGGCTTGTCGTCTGGTAATGTGATCTTTTCGCAGTGGTTCTCTTCAAGGCGTGTTTATTTCGACGAGCCAGTCGACATTTGCTGATAAAACATGAATTGTCGTTTGCTTTCTGTTGCTACGAAAAGTAAGTGTGCTGTGGTCGAGTTGTGTGTGAAGTTACTCGATCTCGCAAAGATGCAACAGATGCAACGAAGCTCGTTCACCCTCGACATTAGGAGGGATACTGGCTGTGTGTCAAATCTAAAGTGCTGTATACCTAGACAACATTTTGGGCTAAAAGTACGCGCATATGAGGTTTAATAGGTTGTTCGCTAGTTTTGGAATAGCTGTGGTTTTTTTTTTTAAATAAAGCTTCTAGGTGATGGGTGTGTCTGCATGCAGGTAAACCTCACTAATATGGGATCCGCCTGTTTGAAGTTACAGATGACTAAGAGAAGTCACTGTTCACCCGTGTGTGTGTAAATAGAGAGAGGGGTAAAAAGTGCCAACTAAGGTCATTCAGTGACTAAAACGGAACATAATAAAATGTTCAAACATTTATAATGTAGGATCAATTATCTGGGGCATTTTAACGCTTTCAATGTTAGATTTGCCTTGGTCAAGGTGTACTGACTTGTGACTTTTGATGTTTGTTGGTATTGGCTTATATATGCTCTCATGGTTTGCCATTCAGTCATTTCAAAACGGGTAGAAATTTGTTTATTAGGTATATTTGTAGAAAATTCTAGTGTTAGAACACGTTTCATATTTGTACTTCACATGTCAAGCAGTGGTATCAGGGTGACAAAAATACTATGCATAACAACATAAAACAATTTGGTTATAATACAATCTTTGCAGAAATGGTGACCAGTTACACAAATCTAAAATGTACATTTGTCTTCTATATGCATATATATGTGTATTTGAAACTTTTTATTTTATTTTTATTTTTTTATAAAAGAAAAGTAGGCCTACATGTTATTTGCTAAAAGACCATATGCTAATTCAAATATATAAGTTTGTTTTTATGATATTTTTATTGTGGTTCGAGAGAGAGACATGCTTATATAAGAAGTTTGTGAAGGCCAGATGGTTCACATTTAGGTGACTGATCAATATTTGTAGTGACCTTGACGTTGTCTAGATTTACCTTTTGTCTGTGCATTATACTGAATTATGATCACTAGGTTGAAGGGTTTGTGTGCATGTGCGCTGACCTTGTGCCTCGTTACATTTACTCTTCTGCACTTCAAGGTTGCGTCAGGTGACTATGCGATCATAAAAGGAGCCGTCCTCAGGAGTGGCTTAAAGGTAACCGTGAGGCATTGTGGGTATGACAAAAGGCAGGCCATGTGGCAAGAGGGCAGGGCTGCTCAAGTGAAAGGGAAACCCAAAACCACATGATAATACTTTTGGTGTGCTCACTCTCCCTCTAGCTTGAAAATGTTTAGCCTATGTTGTGTTTGAGAAGTGGAATCAATAGTCAAGTGGCTGATTTTTTTTTTTTTTTTTCTAAACAATCAAACAAAAAATGTACCATTTCTTGAGTTATAATATTAATACTTGATTGTGACACATTTTTAAAACATCTACTTTAAAAAGTACTTTTAAAACATCAACTTTAAAAGAAATGTCTGGGTCATATTTCACTCCAAAATGTATTCTTCAAGAAGGTAACAAAGCCTGTAATATGACAATAGTAAGCCTGCAATATACTAATGTTTGTGACATTATTGCCATGGCAATTTATGACAGTTATCTTTACTGTAAAACAGATTTACAATTTACAGTTTAAATGGTCCTGTGGCTAATTTTACACAATGATTACAAAATTGGTCTCATTTTTAAAAAGGTTTCTATTTAGTGAAAAATTAGCCTTATTAAATTAACTATTATTTATACTTTTTTTTTTTTCTTTTTTCTTTTTTCCTTCTGGGGCCTGAAATTTTGGTCAATATTGATAATTAAACAATATTTTGCTGAATGTGTTTTTGTGCTGGCACCTTGGCTGGTTTAGGTCCGTCATTGGTAAATAAATATGACAGTAAAATCGCCAGTAGGTGGCAGCAAGTCCCTGTTTTAATAAATGACTTACTGAATCATTCATATCAAACGATTCGTTCATAATGGCTGATTCAATAGAAACGAAACAAGTGAGACCATCTGAATGGACCGTTGAATCACTGGCTCAATCGATTCGTTCAAAAACTGATTCATTCACGGAATGAAACACTGTGTTGCTATGCACTGTTGTATAAAACTAATAGCATATTTGTGCTTGCGGCCTCGTGCATGTGCTGATATACAGAAAAGTACATTGCTTGTGCAATGAATATAAAAACGTAAAAACTCATACATGGCTATTTTTTATTTCATTTCTGTAGGGCTGTAGCTATCGAATATTTTAGTAATCAAGTATTCTACCGAAAATTCCATCGATTAATCGAGTAATCGGATAAGAAGAACTTTTTCTTTATTAAAGAGCAATACTAAATATACAAGAGAAAATAAGACAGGTCTCTTAAAATTAACAAGTAATTTGTTTCCTTTTTAGAAAAATTAACATTTTTATTGCTGAAATTGCATACATTAATAACTGTGAAAACTAAACCCATTAAGTGCATTTAATTGCCATATTACATTCAAAATGCAAATACAAATATATAAAAATATAAAAATCAATTTCAAATTACTTTAAAACAGGTAAACATAGTACAACCTAAAACTAATAAATCAAAATAATAGTAATAAAAAAATAAATAATAATAAAACCTAAACATTGTGCAACTTAACTTTCAAGTTTCAGCCTAACTACAGCTCAGGCATGACATGAGCCTTTACTGTCTTAGAAGGCTTTGTGGCTTTTGTAAGAGGCAAAAATTAGTGGACAGGAAGCTAACGTGGAACAAAAACAAGAGTCCATACACATAACATTTGTTAACACATTTTTCAGCAACATGAATTTAAAGTTATTTTGAGAATAAACCCTCTTAAATGTCTCTCTGCATACTGGTGTGTGTGTGTGTGTAATCCTTTAAAGGAGCATGTAGTTGCAAACACAGTGCTTTGTATGAAGTTACAGTAAATGGTAGGGATGCACCGAAATGAAAATTCTGGGCCGAAACCGAGAATTCTGGATGTGCTTGGTCGAAAACCGTAACGAAAATGCTTTGTAATCATTTATTTTATTAAATAATGTAAAGTAATTTTGTAAGACTTTTTAATTTAACTCAATTTTAATGACACGGAATTTAAAAAACACAAGCCAATAAAATAACCACACTTTTATTGAAAGAAAATTGGACAGAAAATATATTATTAAATATCAATGTATTATTTTTATTCAGTTCTATGCAACAGAATCAGACATAACTGTTGTTGTTTTTGACTAATTATCCAAATAATGTATAGTTCTGCAAACAGGGTTTTTCCTTTCTCAAAATGCGGCGCAGGTGGTACCATCCTGATCATGTGCACACAATGTACCCACCCTTCAAGTGGCTGAAACAAACACTTTCTACATGCAACATATTTTAGGTGTTATAATAATTATAGCTATGATTAAAGAAAATGACAATTATAAAGTTATGTTTTATTTTCTCTCACCTAATGTTTTATTGTTATTTATTCTTAAAATAGCCTTCTGAAATGTTTTCATTTTCCTCAGAAATTCTGTGTTGTGTATCTGGTTATCAAATGAAGGCATAAAACATTAATTTAATTTATCTTTAAATTATTGAAAATTAAACTTTTTTGGCAAACAAAGGGGATTTACTATTAAAATTAAAACATGGAAGAAATGTTGTGTGATCATTCCTTAAATAAGGTTTTCATAATTTTAGTAGTAGTAGTGGTATGTACATTCTGCTGAACAGTAGTAATATATTTCTGCTGAAATGTGTTCAAATTAAACCGGACTTTTATTTTGACGGGTTGCCGTGAATACCTTTAAATTTCTGTGTGTGTGTATATGATATGACTCTAGTTTTACTCAAATGAAACGGTGAAACGCTCATGAAGTGACTCTCAGAGCAGCTCCGGAGATGTTGTTCGTGTATTTATATCCTCATTGAGACGGCAGACGCTGAAATCACCGCGAGCGTCACGCGCGCTTCAGTGTGTGTGTGTGTGATAAAGGAAAACGCGCGTCTCTGCCATTCACTCATACAGAGATATGATCGAGTAATATGAGTTAATGCTCATCAGATCGCGTAAATCAGTGGGAAATTAATAGAAATGATGCTTGTGTAAAGAAATATTAAGTAAACATGTATAAAAATATAAAAACCCTGGCAAAGCTATTATTATTATCAGCGCATGTGAGCAGAGCATAGCGAGCAGATCAGTGAAGGAGATTTGACCAGCGTTGCCCAGTACAGCTGTACTACAGCATGCCACAGCACAGTAACGCTACTGCAAACAGGAACAAGTATACTACATAGAAATTTCTTCTCGGCGCGTTATTTGAGCGGACTCTGCTTTTCCGGTGAGCATGAGCGGTAACTGAGCGTAATGCACACTGATAGAGCGGAATATTGAACGGAGCGTCACGCGGCGCAGTGATGAGAGTGAATCCTGAACACTGCTGGGCGGCGCGGCATATATTTTCGGCTCCCGAAAATTCAATGCATCCCTAGTAAATGGACTAAAGATTCTTCGATGCACATAATTTTGCCTCGATGAATTTTTGTATTCGAGTTGCTCGAGGAATCGTTTCAGCCCTACATTTCTGGAATTATAAGGGCATTCTAATGGGCTTCATCTTTGTAGTGAATGCTTTTGGACTCTCAAGACAATCTCAAAGTTGGATAATCAGCTCTGCTATCGTCTCTCAGTCCCTCACAGTCACACATACATTATGTCAGGAGAATGTCTAATCAAGAAAAAATCATACCTTCTGTTGTCTTATTTTTAAAGAACTTCAAAAGTTTAGCTTGAACCATTTTGCGAAATTGCAAATGACGAAATTGCTTCCGCTTGTGCGCAACTTGTTACAGTACCAAGTTCAGCTTGGCCAATCGCCGTTATTTAGTTTGTATATTTTCATAAGTAGAGAATTTTAACATTTCATGTGCATAAGTTTTACGTAATACACAAAATTAATAATCCAAAAGGCATGGTAAGGGGGGATGGTGGTTTTACAGAGGGGATGTTTTTTTGTCATTTTTTTTCGACCAGGGGGATGCCATCCCCCCAATTCGAGCCCTGCCTGTTTGGAATTAACTAATCACATTCCAACTCTTAATGAAAAGTAATTATAATCTTCCAGTCATCATTTAAGTGATGTAGATTAACCCTGAATAAAAATCAGATGTTTCTTTAGGATTTCTTTTGCACTTTCTTGATAGCATCTAATTGCTGAAACCATGGCCTGTGAATAGCTTGCAAAAGATTAGGATCTCATTGGCCCTGTTTACACCTGGTATTAAGATCCATTTTCATTGATTCGATCACAAGTGGTCAGCCCGAGATGCATTAACATTTACACCTGGTTTAATGTGTGTTTTAAATTATTCTGCTGTGACTACATGGAGTTCAATATACATCTAGACCAGGGGTCGGCAACCCGCGGCTCTTTCATCCCTTTACAGTGGCTCCCTGCAGCGTGGTCGTAGAAAACGTGGAGGACGTGTCTTTTCAACATTTAATAAAATCTTAACTCTTCCCCTGCACTTTTTTCGGGGAAGTATGTTCACATAGAGGTTTTTTTAAGGTCCAGTGTGAATAAATCTAGATTTAAGTTAAAAGAGACAATATAGTCACATCGTTTTGGATACGTTTTATTCGTATCCAAAACGATGTGAAATCACGGTGCGCTGAACATTCTCAGGAGCTGTATGTTTCAGTCATACTCGAAGCCGGAGGGCGCTCTCGCGCAGAAAGTCCAAGACTGGCTCATATGAAAAGTAATAACTTTTGACATGCCATAAAATCCCTAATATGGACAAAGGCATCCTGCTAGCTAAGCTGAACAACAAGCATAAACCTGAAACCTGAAGACAATAAACGACTGCAACAATATATGGTTAATGTTTTTCAAGTCTTCTCCAGGTAATAAAGTTTATGAATGATACAGTGCTAACTGACATAGCATTTATTACAGTACAGAAGCTATAAAATATATGTCCTGCCTTGTTCTGTGATACAAATAGAAAAAGTGTTTGTAGTGTATAAACCAATTATAATTATAAAATTGTCATTAGGAAAATATATATCAAAATATTATAAATACAAATTATTGGTTATTGTCCAGCGGTGTATTTTATTACTTAGCCAATTAAGTAAGACAAAAGTTTTTTTTTAACAAATATTTTTAGGGATCTTTGAGGGATCTAAAAGGTTTTGCGGCTCCACGTGAAATTTATTCGGTGGGAAAGGGGCCAAAATGGCTCTTTAGATGTTGAAGGTTGCAGACCCCTGATCTAGACCCTCTCCCCTTATTTTATCTTATTTTATTTTAGGTTTTCAAAACTGGTCCTGGGGACCCACTGCTCTGCACATTTTGTATGTCTCTTGTCTGACACACTCAGCTGAGTTCATGTAGCCCTCGCTTATTGAGCTGGTGATCTGAATCAGGTGGCGTAAAAGGGATAGTTCACCCAAAAATGAACATTCTGTAATAAATTACTCACCTTCATGTCGTTCCAAACCAGTAAAACCTTCGTTCAGCTTCAGAACACAATTTCTTCAGAATTCATTTTTGGGTGAACTATCCTTTTAAATAAGGGAGACATACAGAATATGCGGAGTGGTGGGCTCCCAGGACCAGGTTTAAAAACCACTGCTCTACATCACTTTAGTGGGTGTGCCGATTGCGTAACGCAGTTTCAGTTGATTG
Organism: Spinibarbus caldwelli; assembly: GCA_039654775.1. Lineage (NCBI taxonomy): Eukaryota > Metazoa > Chordata > Actinopteri > Cypriniformes > Cyprinidae > Spinibarbus > Spinibarbus caldwelli. The sequence continues at coordinate 36,697,575 of CM077220.1, forward strand.
TTTTGGTGCACTTTAAGAATGTACCAATATTTTTGTTTAATTTTTTGTTTTTTTTATTCCAGAACCAATTCAATCCTGATACCAAAAATTCTGAGTGCCAGCCAATACTGATCCCAAACCAACACTTTTTTTTTTTTTTGTCCCCGTATCAAAGTAGAATTTCCATACTTCTGTGTGTGGAACTGATAATCACTCTTTTATGTGTTAAACAAAATCTACTAAATTCAGATGACTTTATTTTCATATATATATATATATATATATATATATATATATATACACACACACAAAAGCAGCAAAAGTTATTCTAGAAAATCATGTGTGCAATAATTTTAGGAAAATCTAAACATTTACAATTAAAATACATTTATTATAAATGTATAGTGCAGGTTTTAAATGAGGCAACAACATATGATAGATAGGACAGAACAAGATAGACTATGAATAATCTTTCATTATGCAGAATGTATTATAATATGAACGGCTCCAAAGGACACAAATTGTTTGTTTATGCAACATAGTCACAGTGTGCAGGCCTTCGCATTGAAAAGTTTAAGTGTTGTTGATGTTTTATTTATTATATCTATTCAGATCTACCAGTCAGAAGAAAGGTACAAAAGTATTTATAAAACATTAAAATTGTGTCATGGTATTCCATGCCACAAGTAGAAAAAACACCACAAGTAAAACTTATTAGGGAGGCTGGCAAGAGACTTACCATAGCATTAAAGGGTCATGAAATCCTAAAACACAATTTTTTTTTTAGATGTTAGATATACAGGTACATCTCAGAAAATTAGAATATCGTGAAAACGTTCATTATTTTTTGTACCTTATTCAAAAAGTGAAACTTTCATATATTCTAGATTCATTACATGTAAAGTAAAACATTTAAAAAAAAAATTGTTTTAATTTTGATGATTAGAGCTTACAGCTCATGAAAGTCAAAAATCCAGTATCTCAAAATATTAGAATATTTACATTTGAGTTTCAATAAATGACCGTCCCTACAGTATAAATTCCGGGTATCTCTTGTTCTTTGAAACCACAATAATGGGGAAGATTGCTGACTTGGCAATGGTCCAGAATACAATCATTGACACCCTCCACAAAGAGGGTAAGTCACAGAAGGTCATTACTGAAAGGGGTGGCTGTTCACAGAGTGCTGTATCAAAGCATATTAAATGCAAAGTTGACTGGAAGGAAGAAATTGGGTAGGAAAAGGAGCACAAGCAACATTGATGACCGCAAGCTTGAGAATACTGTCAAGCAAAGCCGATTCAAACACTTGGGAGAGCTTCACAAGGAGTGGACTGAAGCTGGAGTCAGTGCATCAAGAGTGCCCACGCTCAGACGTCTTCAGGAAAAGGGCTACCAAGCCACTTCTGAAACAGAAACAACATCAGAAGCATCTTACCTTGGCTAAGGAGGAAAATAATTAAACTGTTGCTCAGTGGTCCAAAGTCCTCTTTTCAGATAAAAGTAAATTTTGCATTTCATTTGGAAAACAAGGTCTGAAGTCTGGAGGAAGACTGGTGAGGCACAGAATCCAAGCTGCTTGAAGCCCAGTGTGAAGTTTCCACAGTCTGTGATGATTTGGGGAGCTGTGCCTTCTGCTGGTGTTGGTCCATTGTGTTTTATCAAGTCCAAAGACAATGCAGCCGTCTACCAGGAGATTTTGGAGCACTTTATGCTTCCATCTGCTGACAAGCTTTATGGAGATGCTGATTTCCTTTTCCAGCAGGACTTTAGCACCTACCCACAGTGCCAGAACCACTTCCAAGTGGTTTGCTGACCGTGATATTACTGTGCTTGATTGGTCAGCCATCATGCCTGACCTGAACCCCATATGGAATCTATGGGATATTTTCAAGAGAAAGATGAAAAACAGTGGATCCAACAATACAGACGAGCTGAAGGCTCAATAGTGCCTCAGCAGTGCCACAGGCTGATCCCCTGATAGCACACGTACATCTCGGAGAGGTCTATTTGATGTCTGCATTTACATCTGCAAGACGTATTTTTTAGTGTTTGCTCATCTGCAATATGTCTATAGGACGTTTCCTTTTAGATGTCAAATAGACGTCTATTAGATGTCTTTAAGATGTTTATGATTTAGAATGTATGTAAAACTGACATCTGAAAGACATCTTTCAGACTATTGTAGACAGCAGATGGTTTCCAGATCAAGAGATCTTTAACAGACATCTTGCAGACGTACGTGTGCTATCTGGGTCGCTTCCATGCAACACCTCACTGATGCTGGAGTTTGTGCTAGGAGCAAGTAATTTGCTGTAATTTGACAAGTATTGAGTGCATAAATGAACATACTTTAAAGAACTTGAATTTTTCTGTTTCTCCTTTTTTTGATTGATCTTAGGAAATATTCTAATATTTTGAGAGGCTGGATACTGACTAGAGGCTTGCATTTTTTCGGGAATCCCACGGGTCACGGGAATCCCACGGGATGGGAAACAAAATCGCTACGAATCACGTGATTGGGACGGGACAGGAAAAAATGTCAGCGGGAGTGGGCGGGACCGGGAATAGTAATGATACCCAACTTTATACACAAATATACCTTTTATATAAATAAACTATAAACTGTATATTTTAATTCTGAACTCAATTCTAGTTGCCCTGTCTCTTTATGCTCTCCTCCTGTTTGCTTTGGTGTGGCTGGTTAAGTGAATGACGCAGTCTGTGACGGACAGATTGTTAACGGCTGGTTTATGTGGTAATACTCGGGCAGGACATCCAAACGCTCACCTATCATTCATCGACCTCAAATATGACTTTTCATCTAAAGATGAATGTAGTAGCAACTTCACATGGCCACTCAATTAGGCTTGCTGCGATAGACGGTGTTGGCGGTGATACCGATGTTAAGCCGCAACACCGGTTACGTCACTTGCCCACCGCGGCACCGTCCCTCACCATCATTTTGATTTTTTTAATAGTAATAAAAATCATTTAGTTCAGTTAGAGAACAGAGACTACAATTAAAACTGAACGCGGTTGCTCAGTGCAGCACACCGAACGAACTACAGTCGCGCATCACAGATCAGATTTCATTTATCACGTGAGGAGAGTGAGTCGAGCTGACTGACAAGAAGAGTGAGGTGAAAAAGACAAGACGATGGCAAAGTTTCAAAACGAAATGTAAAAGCGCCTGTTTTAAAAATATTTTGGATTTTGAAAAGCCTGTTGACCTGCCATTTATCTAAGGTGATATTGGAAGGTATTGAAAGATTTTTTTTTTGTTTTTTTTTTTACATTCGTTTCTCATTTATTTGGTTCCACGTATTTGCTGATTTTTATTTTATTTAAACTGATTTTTTTTTTTTTTTTTTTTTTTTTTCCCCATTATTTTTACATCAAGGTGTATGCAGTCCGTGCCTTCAAACTTTCTTAATCGTTTTGCTAATAAACGTTCTACGTTTTATAATTATTTGTTCCTCAGTCTTTACTGATTTTCAGTTTTGTATACCTAGCCTATTTAAATCTAAGTTATTTGTTATTTTATATTAGGCATATAGTATGGTGTATTTTTATTCGTTTTGTTAATAAAAGTTATGCTGTATTTTGTATTTTTCGGCAATTGATGCCGAATTGCCGCTAATTTAAAAGTGAAAGTAAAATGTACACGGTGCTTTTACAAGCTATTTAAAAGGGAGAAAAGTGAGGAAAAGACTCAAAACTCAAGCGACCTAAAAACAAACAACTGCTTGAGGCCGAGCTAATTTGAAAGTGAAAGTAAAACGCGCACGGAGCTTTGGAGAGTGGAAGCTGAATAGCGCGCTCGCTGCAGGACAGGCGCCGGTGCGCTCACTTGCTGTTAAAATCGCCGTAATTTTTGGTCATACAGATAAAAGTAGCCTAATACATCTTTCGAATCTGTAAAGACTCTACGTTTATTTGTGTGCACTCAGAATAACAACGAAAGTTGCGCTTCTGTAAAGTAATTACAGCAAACAGGACGCACTTTCTGCCGTCTAGGTCTCTGTGAACTTAGAAACTTCGAAACTCCGTCTATGAAAAAATATATCTATAGACTGAAATGTCTACTTTCAAATGAAAAAAAAAAAAATCAAATAGAAAATGTGTGTGTTGGCATGGATGATTTACATGAAATTTAATGTGTGTGTAATGCACACTGTGCATTGTTTAAGATGGCTTTCAGTTCAATATAATAACAAAAAAGTACATTTTGGATTTTTATTCAACTAAGGTGGGCACGCTGTGATCTGTACTGTATTTTTACTGTACGAAAAAAAAAAAAAAAAAACACAACAGGGGAGTGGGAGGGAATGGGAGTCATTCTTCCGGGATTGGAACGGGACGGATTTTCCCCCCAGTTTTTTCATGGGATTAGGATTGGGACGGGACAAGATTTTTTTTTGTGGGAGTGGGACGGGGGAGGTTTGAAAATCCACTCCCGTGTCACCCTCTAATACTGACTTTCATAAGCTGTAAGCTCTAATCATCAAAATAAAAAAAAAAAAAAAATAAAAAAACTTTTGAAATATTTTACTTTACATGTAATGAATCTAGAATATATGAAAGTTTCACTTTTTGAAATAAGGTACAAAAAATAATGAACTTTTTCACGATATTCTAATTTTCTGAGATGCTCCTGTATACAGGTTACACATCACTGAAAACAGTGTTAGTACTCCTTATGTTTAATATTACATTTTACGTATTATTATTTTATGATGTTTTATTTATTTATATATTTTTTTACGTTTTCTGACCCATTTCCTCCTCCTGGTTTGAAAAGCAAAGTTGAAGAAACGTCACAAAATCTGAGGTAAATGAGTGATGATTGGCTGCTGTGGCTGGAGAGTATATGCGTCTCTGCATTTCTCTGCATTATTCACTCTCTACTTCCAATCACAGCACTGTATTATGAATGATGTAGTATTACAGCTTTAGGTAACAACATGGAGCAGGTATGAGAGGGGTTGTAGTTATATTTTTAAAATATAGTAAAAGGAACTGTAGTTTCTCTGTAGTTTCTGTAGTTTCATGTTAAAAATCATTACTCGGTGCGAGTGTGTTGTAGGTCTGTGTTTTATTGGTTGTCTTCCACTTTGCACCCTCCCACACTCCCACATTTCCACAGCTTTACACACCCATTTCTTACACACCCCCCCCCCCATTCAAATCTTTCAAATTTCATGACATTTTAAAGGAGGTTCATGAATGTCTGGCCACTTGCTATGTGTGACAACTATATTCTGCATTCTTCATATGTTCCGGGCTATGGGGATAGGGTGGCCAGATGGAAACCATTACTCATGGAAAAAGAAAGAAAGAAAGAAAAGAAAAAAAAATGTTTTATGGTCTTATAAAACCAAACTGAACTTTTGGGCTATAATTTTAAAAAGTATGGCACAAAAACAAGACTGCTCATCGCCCAAAAAACACCATATCCATGAAGAAGCAAGGTTGTGCAAGAATCATGCTGTAGGGCTCTTCAGCTCAAACTGGGGCAGTAGTCAAGATAGAAGGATAGTACTAAATATCAGAATATTTTGGCAAAAAACTTGCAGGCCTCACCTTTCAGCACTATAATAAGATCAAACATAAATCTATTTTCTTTCTTCATATTTTTTTTCTTTAAAAGTTTTTTTGTTTGTTACGTAAATTATATTGGTTTCAATATTACATTTAAATATAGAAAAAGATCTGACATGATTTTACTTGGATCCATATTTTTACCTTATTATTAATTTAAATATATATGTGTGTGTATATGTGTATATGTGTGTGTATGTGTGTATATGTGTGTATATGTGTATATATGTATATGTGTATATATGTATATGTGTATATATATGTATATACGTATATATGTGTGTATGTATATATATATAATATATATATATATAATATATATATATATATATATATATATATATATATATATATATGTGTATATATGTATGTATGTATGTATGTATATATATGTATATATGTATGCATGTGTGTATATATATGCATATATATATATATATATATATTCAGCTGCATCTCAATAAATTAGAATGTCATGGAAAAGTTCATTTATTTCAGTAATTCAACTATTAAATAATTGTATTAAATAATTTCAATGCACAGACTGAAGTAGTTTAAGTCTTTGGTTCTTTTAATTGTAATGATTTTGGCTCACATTAACAAAAACCCACCAATTCACAACAAATCTCAACAAATTAGAATATGGTGACATGCCAATCAGCTAATCAACTCAAAACACCTGCAAAGGTTTCCTGAGCCTTCAAAATGGTCTCTCAGTTTGGTTCACTAGGCTACACAATCATGGGGAAGACTGCTGATCTGACAGTTGTCCAGAAGACAATCATTGACACCCTTCACAAGGAGGGTAAGCCACAAACATTCATTGCCAAAGAAGCTGGCTGTTCACAGAGTGCTGTATCCAGGCATGTTAACAGAAAGTTGAGTGGAAGGGAAAAGTGTGGAAGAAAAATATGCACAACCAACCGAGAGAACCGCAGCCTTATGATGATTGGCAAGCAAAATGGATTCAAGAATTTGGGTGAACTTCACAAGGAATGGACTGAGGCTGGGGACAAGGCATCAAGAGCCACCACACACAGACGTGTCAAGGAATTTGGCTACAGTTGTCGTATTCCTCTTGTTAAGCCACTCCTGAACCACAGACAACGTCAGACGCATCTTACCTGGGCTAAGGAGAAGAAGAACTGGACTGTTGCCCAGTGATCCAAAGTCCTCTTTTCAGATGAGAGCAAGTTTTGTATTTCATTTGGAAACCAAGGTCCTAGAGTCTGGAAGGATGGAGAAGCTCATAGCCCAAGTTGCTTGAAGTCCAGTGTTAAGTTTCCACAGTCTGTGATGCTTTGGGGTGCAATGTCATCTGCTGGTGTTGGTCCATTGTGTTTTTTGAAAACCAAATTCACTGCACCTGTTTACCAAGAAATTTTCACTTCATGCTTCCTTCTGCTGACCAGCTTTTTAAAGATGCTGATTTCATTTTCCAGCAGGATTTGGCACCTGCCCACATTGCCAAAAGCACCAAAAGTTGGTTAAATGACCATGGTGTTGGTGTACTTGACTGGCCAGCAAACTCACCAGACCTGAACCCCATAGAGAATCAATGGGGTATTGTCAAGAGGAAAATGAGAAATAAGAGACCAAAAAATGCAGATGAGCTGAAGGCCACTGTCAAAGAAACCTGGGCTTCCATACCACCTCAGCAGTGCCACAAACTGATCACCTCCATGCCACGCCGAATTGAAGCAGTAATTAAAGCAAAAGGAGCCCCTACTAAGTATTGAGCACATATACAGTAAATGAACATACTTTCCAGAAGTACTTTTTTTTTTTTTTTTTGGACTTATGAAGTATTCCAATTTGTTGAGATAGTGAATTGGTGGGTTTTTGTTAAATGTGAGCCAAAATCATCACAATTAAAAGAACCAAAGACTTAAACTACTATAGTCTGTGTGCATTGAATTTATTTAATACACGAGTTTCACAATTTGAGTTGAGTTAGTGAAATAAATGAACTTTTCCACGACATTCTAATTCATTGAGATGCACCTGTATATCTCTGGAATTGAACAATACAGGGCCTTATTTAAGAAAACCAAAAGAAACATTTATGAACTAAAATATAAAAGGATATTAAGATGTCTGTAATACTTTGTTACATCATAGAAACAGGCATGCAAACTTTTTTCCCTTTTTTGAACTGTCACCATTGGCATGCAATACAACAAATATGGCTAAAGCCAACAGATTTTACTAATAGATCTACCAGTTTCTATGTAAAAATAACACGATGCTGCCATCTTTCTTTGGCTCCAAATCTTGGGTGAAAATTGTCCTTTTGTCCCCTTGCTTCAAAATAGTGGATTACTCCATAAATATAAATCCATGACATTTAATATTTTGGCTTTAAATTTATGTTGCCTATTTCTTTTGTAAGGTCCACGAATTGGTCCAAGGAAGGTATCCAATAGTGGCTGAAGGTTTCCTGTGTGTTCAGTCTTTTCAGCGTGCAAAGTTATTAAATTTAGGTTAAATTCTAAACTGACTCCATTTTATTATCTAATCTGACTCCAGTCTGAATCTGGAGTCAAAATTTAGGTTGAAATGCAAATTGGTTTGTCTGTTTCTAATTATTATTCTTCTGACATTTGATTATTCTAGTTAACTCTTTATTACTCGTTCATTAGGAATCTATGCCACTCAGGGTGTATCATGCCGGCCGATGTACATGTACCCCATGGTCACAAGCCCTCCAGTCTGAACATTAGTCAAAGGATAGTGTTTTGATCTAGCCCCTTATAGTTGATCTAACTACATAACAACTGAACTAAAGCTGAGATAATAACCAAAGGTTATGGCTAGTACTATGAAATATGCCCGAACCATGCTAGTATTTCAATAGTATTTTATATAGCCCCCCATAGTTAATGCAACTGTATAACAACTTAGCTAAAGTCAAGCAGTTAGTCAGAAATCTAGAAACTCACCTGATGTGCCCCATGGTCCATCTAACCTGAGATCTAGTCTGTACTAACCCTGACGCATATTTGCGGTAACATACGCCTTCACTTAATCTACTTGAGAAAATAATTTCAAAGTAAGTCAGAATAAAATCAAATGTAACAATTTATTATCAGTCAGGTAAATATGTATTATGCCAATTATACAGCCAATTCAAAGATATCAAATCGATACAAAACATCAAAATCTAAGATGAATCTAAGAGTAAGCATACCTGACTTGAGAAAAATACATAGTATGAAGTGTGCAAACACACTTCATCCTATGGGCTCATTCCGGCTATAAAAGGCTCCGATCCTTTTGCGACATTTCCTTAAGTACTTCATACCAAGACCAACGTCCCCTGAGATGGAGACAGGAACTAACAATTGGAATTTGCATTGATCAAGTACAGTTATCACCTTTTAGGACAGATGGTAATTTGCATGAAAGACACTGGGAACTGAGTGTACCTCTACAGTGTGCAAAATATCTCTAAACTCTTAGGATCTGTATTACCTTTATACTTACCTTATTACTTCTTATAAGAATGAGACCATTGTACCAGTCGCCCTGAGACAATTCAAATGATACCAAACATGACTGTGAATATCACTTGCGTTAATGTAGAACATTACAATCTACTATTGACCATTTTGAGCAGACTGAGTAGAAGGAAGGATAAGTGAAGGGATTTAAGAAGAAACAAATGGACAGAAGGGAAGAAAGTTTCCTGCACCTCCACTCTGTGGGGTATCTTGAAGATGCCCGTGCATGTTTGTATTGTCTGTTTCTCAGGAGATCAAAGTATTTGAGGTTCTTTCATGCTTACACTTTCACCAGAATATATATATATATATATATATATATATATATATATATATATATATATTAGGGGTGTCAATCGATTAAAATATTTAATCGCGATTAATCGCTTGACTGTCATCACGATTAATCACAATTTAATCACACTTTTTTATCTGTTCTAAATATACCTTAAATTAATACTTCCTGTGGCTAATTTTACACAATGATTACAAAATTGGTCTCATTTTTTTTTTTTATTTAATGAAAAATTAGCCCTATTAAACTATTATTTATAATTTTTTTTTTTTCTTTTTTCCTTCTGGGGCCTGAAATTTTGGTCAGTATTGATAATTAAACAATATTTTGCTGAATGTGTTTTTGTGCTGGCACCTTGGCTGGTTTAGGTCCGTCATTGGTAAATAAATATGACAGTAAAATCGCCAGTAGGTGGCAGAAAGTCCCTGTTTTAATAAATGACTTACTGAATCATGCATATCAAACGATTCGTTCAAAATGGCTGATTCAATAGAAATGAAACAAGTGAGACCATCTGAATGGACCATTGAATCACTAGCTCAATCGATTAGTTCAAAAACTGATTCATTCACGGAATGAAACACTGTGTTGCTATGCACTGTTGTATAAAACTAATAGTATATTTGTGCTTGCGGCCTCGCGCGCACGTGCTGATATACAGAAAAGTACATTGCTTGTGCAATGAATATAAAAATGTAAAAACTCATACATGGGTATTTATTTAATTTCTGGAATTATAAGGGCATTCTAAGTGTATTCTAATAGGCTTCATCTTTGTAGTGAATGCTTTTGGACTCTCAAGTGTTTTTATGTATTTATTTATTTATTTATTTATTTATTTATTTTTCCCCTCAAAGTTGGATAATCAGCTCTCCTATCGTCTCTCAGTCCCTCACAGTCACACATACATTGTCAGGAGAATGTCTTTCTAATCAAGGAAAAATCATACCTTCTGTTGTCTTCTTTTTAAAGAACTTCAAAAGTTGAGCTTGAATCATTTTGCGCGAAAAATGACGAAATTGCTTCCGCTTGTGCACAGTTTGTTACAGTACCAAGTTCTGATTGGCCAATCGCCGTTATTTAGTTTGTATATTTTCATAAGGACAGAATTTTAACATTTCATGTGTATAATAAGTTTTACGTAATACACAAAATTAATAATCCAAAGGGGATGGTAAGGGGGGATGGTGGTTTTACAGAGGGGATGCTTTTGTCATTTTTGCCATCCCCCCGCATCCCCCCTCAATTCGAGCCCTGGCTATACTTGCATGTAAAATTAGAGAAGCAACATAATATCGGTTTTAAAGCAGAACTATGTAACTTTTGGCGCTCTAGCGGTTAATAAACAGAACTGCACGCATCCCGCGGAAGAACATTCTAGCCGGAGCTACTTCTCTAATTTTATGTCTATGGCAATTCACGCAGGTATGTGTTACTCCGCAGCGGTGACAACCCGACCAGGCTACAATAGTCCAAAAATAAGCAGTTATTATAAGTGTACCGTAGTGATTCGGGATAAGACAAAAACGCGGTTTGGAAGATGAATTCATGATGTACTCGCTCATTATATGCATTTTGCAAATTCTGAACACAGAAAAAGTTACATGCTGAACAGAGCAGATGCAGAGAGAGAGGTGTGTGCACAGCAGGAAAGAGAGACCTCGCTTGTGCGATGTAGAGTACCGGCTAGTCTCAGAAACTAAATAAGGTTTGGGCAAAAACTAAAGATTGGTCGCTGGGCTCTTTCTGAAAAAAAAAACAAACAAACAAAAAAAAGTTGCTAAAGGGGACTGAAAAGTCGCTAAGTTGGCAACACTGACAGCATCTCCATCCATTTCTCCAGCTACTGGTTAGGCCATGGCTCAAACAGAAAATGCACGCGTTAATCGCGCGTTAATAAAATTAGCACCGTTAAAATGAATTTGCGTTAACGCGCTATCAACATTTGCTTCTGCAGTCATTTACTCAGGAATATCATTAAAACTAATTTAATGACGCAGACTAATACTAAAAACATTTCAGTTATGGGAAAAATGACGATATTATCTCTTTTTGGCAAATCATCACTCAAAGAGTAACAAACCAGACATATTTAAGCCTATGCAAAAATGTAACAATATACTTATTCTGACCTGTACTTATTAAAATACAAAAAAAGAATATGTGATCAATGATCCTACTAAATTTTATTATATTTTAAATGGCTTTCACTTCCTTACAAAAAATTCTTGCTGGCAAATAGGAAAACCTAGTGGTTTTAAGGACATTAGCACAAGGGTTGCCCTTGACTAAAGATTTTTCTGGTCGACTAGCAGTCATTCATTTTAAGCATTATTTGACTAATCACGTTTATTAATAAACCATTTAAATCATAATAATAAGCTTTTAATAAGTGCTCAAGCACACACATGAAGTTTACCACAGCACACCAGCAGAAGTAATGATTATGAATGTGTCAGGAAAAAACAGAACTAAGGAGTCTGCATTAACATTTTAATAATGTTTTTGTTTTGTTTTTTTGTTTTTTTTTTCGGCTTAAGAGACGAAGTCGACCGCACTGACTCATTATCTCTGCAGTAGTGGATGCCTCTGTATACACTTTTCGTACGGATTACATAATCTGGGAATATTTGTTTTACTTTTTAATTGGTTCATTTGAAAGCAGACATTTCACTCTCTATAGACATATGTTTCATGTCTGTAAGACAAGTAAACACAGAGTTTGGGAGTTTCGTGCTCAAATTCAAAAGAAAGCGCATCCTGTTTGTTTTCATTTACAAAAGTGCAATGTTTTGTTGTTATTGAGTGCACACAAATTAACAGTCTTTACAGATTTGAAAGATGAATTACTCTTATCTGTATGAACAAAAATGGAGTATTTTAAAGTAAGTGACCGCATCAGCGCCTCCATCTATTATGCAGTAAATACGCAACTATTCAGCTTCCATGCTCCGCACAGACACTTGAACAGCGCACATTTTTCTAGGTCAAGATTGAGTGGCCATGTAAAGTTATTGCTACTAACATATTTCAGATGATAAGCCACATATCACATGAATGATAGAATAGCTTTTGGAAGACCAGCCGTTAACGATCTGTCCGTCACAGACTGTGTGACCTCACCACTTTCATGTGGATTTTTTTTCTGCAACTAATAAAATTTTGGTCGACCAAGCCTCTTCTTGCCGACTAACAGTTAGTCGACTATTAGAGGGAAGCCCTAATTAGCACAGTATAAAGATTTAAAAATTACATTTAGATTACATTTAAATTGTCATTTTGCAGACGCTTTTATCCAAAGCGACTTACAACTGGGTAATACATAAAGCGATTCATCTTAAAGATGCAAACAGACAGAGGAAGTGCTCTAATAACAAGTCTCAGTCATTGTTCAAATAAGTACAAGCTAGAAAGGGAAGGAATAAATAAAGAGAAAGACAAAGGTTTTTTTTTGTTTTGTTTTTTTTGTTTTTTTTTTTAATAATTTAGGATGAAGTCAAGTAGTGTCGAAAGAGATTAGTTTTCAGCTGTTGCTTGAAAATTGTCAGGGAATCAGCATTCCGGATAAGGGTGGGAAGATCATTCCACTGGAGCATCACGCGGCGCAGTGATGAGAGTGAAAGCTGAACACTGCTGGGCGGCACGGCGCGGCATATATTTTCAGCGGTCGAAAATTCAGTGCATCCCTAATAAACTGACTAAACAATTCTTCGAAGCACATAATTTGCCTCGAATTAATTTTTGTATTCGAGTTACTCGAGGAATCGTTTCGGCCCTACTTTAAATAACAAAAAAATACTGCGCCATTGACTTTAGATTAGACCAGGTTTTAGTTGGTCAATGGCGCAGTCTATTTCAGTTGCCTCAAAATAGCAACGCGCTAACAATGCGCCTGAACACCTAGTTTTCAGACCAACACACCTATGAGCACACAAATGGGCGCAAATGCATTTGCTATTTAAACAACGTGACTCAGGACATGAAAATGATAACTGCATTGGACTGAAAGTAGCAAAAAACACTTGTCGCGCCTGGTGCCGCAATGCGCCAGGGGTATGATAGGGCTCATAGTGTTCAGATTGTGATCTATATTATTTTATAATGTTTTAAAAGAAGTCTCTTCTGCTCAGCAAGGATGCATTTATTTGTACAGCAAAAAATGCAAAAACAATATTGTGAAATATTATTACAGTTTTAAATAACTGTTTTGTATCTGAATATATAGTAAAATGTAATTGATAGCTGTGATCAAAGCTGAATTTTCAGCATCATTAAACTAAAAGGAACAATGTAAATCGTACCATTCAGTCTTTGGCTTGATTTAGCAGTGCATAAAATAAATAAATGATTTTGATTTTATACACGAGTCCTTACATATCAAAACAATCATTTATCCCAATTCAGGCTTTAGAATTAAAATGGTCACTTATGCATTGTGTCATTATGGTCATGTCCATTATTCATTAAAATTGAGTTTACTTGTGTCCAATTGTGAAATAAATAATTATGCACTAACTGACATGATCAGGCACTTTGTTGGAAATAACAACCACCTCACAAATGTTTGAGTGCTTCAGAAGGCATGCAGAGACAATGTTCTTAGAATCACACACCTTTTGGAAACCTTAGCAGGCATCTAAATCAATTTTTATTCCATTTGATCCTGTAGTAGTATCTTTCCATTCCTTAACATGCACCAATTTGCGGGCCAAAGAGACAAAGAGGGGGATCAGTGTCTGTGCAGACAGTCTTGTGCTGATATTTTCATCTCTGTTATGTAATGAAGAGGAAGTAGAAAACGAGTCATTTTGGCAGCTTGGTTTCAATAAAAGCTGTTTTTGAACTAACTAGGAAGTATAGAGTTCTGAAATGCACAGTATATATACTAGGGTTGGGTAATATACCAGTAGACACATCAAACCAATGGAAATTTTCCCAAACATCTCTTGCAATTATGCTCACATGATGTTGCAGTGCTGCATTACCATGAAAGTTGATACATTATTTTTATGCATTTTTAAGCCTTGCTCTTTTAAACTTTCAAGATATTTTAACCCATTCAAGCTCAATAGCACACAAAATAAGAATATTTAGGACTCGTATACTATTCTGAAAGATCTTTTTCTGTAACCTTGATAACTTTTTGCTTACATTAATTAGGCTAGTATTTGTTTTTGCTATAGTATATAGAGATTGGTATCCAGAATTGTGAAATTCAATGTCATATAAAATTTGGGGTCATTCCAACCGTATTTACAGCAATAATATATGTATTGTGATATATATCATTATTGTGAAAACACTATCCTGTGCCATTTACGTAATCAAAAGGCCTTGACTTCTGCATTGTGCTTCTGTTTATGGCAAGTAGGGCTGGGCGATTTTATTAATTCGAATTTAGTATTTTGCCACAATTTAGGCCAATTTTTTTTTCATAAATCAAGGAATCACAATTTTGAATATAAATATTACCAAATGTTAGAATTAGACACATTGACCATATGTTAAAGATAATAGTTAAGAGAAAAGAATGATCTGAATGCACAAATACATCTGTGATGAGCCACTCACGTGTGACACACTCGATGAAGGACCGTAAGCAGAACTTATCTCTAGGTGCTGTTCACACAGAATGCACATTCCATGTGCTTCTCACCTCAGTCTGTTTTCAGTGTTTCAATGTCTTTGGTGGCAGTATTACAAAAACTAAATGTTCAGCTGTCAATGGTCCCCATCCTGCACCATTCAGTCATTATGACCTTAGCCAGGATGCTGTGATGAGCAACAGTTTTGGTTATTATTTGTTGGCATCTGCTCAGTTTAGAATGTGTTGTGTATTTTCAGATTTCTTGATGGTTGATGCACTTTGGTATGACAGTGCATGCTATTAAAATATAAATTATACATTTAGTGAATGTTTGTAATTGGGTGAATGACAAATAAGAGTGTCCAAGATAAAGAAAAGCAAAACTATTTTAAAAACCAAACAAATATGGTTTGAAACCTATAAAACATAAAATCAACAGTTCCTTCTCTCCAAACAGGTCCGTCCAGCCATGATTGAGGATAAGGGTCACCGTGTGACAGACTACTTTGTTGTGGCTGGCCTGACAGACAAGTCCACACCACTAGAGCAGGATCTATCTGAAGCCAAGTCCAGTGGGCCCAAGGCACCCATCACAGACCTTGCCATCATCAACAAGTCTGCAGGAGAAACTGTGCCTGAAGGTTTCACATGCATTGAGAGTACCTACAGTGGCCAGCCGGCCAATCTCAATCATGGCAGCCTCAAGAGCCCAGAACTCTTCCTGTGCTACAAGAGGGGTCGTGGGAAGCCCCCACTCATTGACATCGGGTGAGTTTGTAGAGTGAATGGTTGTTCCTCTGTGTAGCGGTACCCTTGAACAGATATTTCAAACAGAAGTCAAAAAGAATCACAGGTTTTTACAGCTTTGTTTACATTGGGAATATCTGCATGATCTGTCTGAATCAAGCTTTTTCAGGCTGGTTGGAAATTCTTGTTATAATCATACAGCTCTACGTTAACACCTTTTTAAATTAATGACAAAAAGCACAAAGGTGGCTATAAAAAAAAAAAAAAAAAAAACAACAACTACCAACATGATAAATTTCATTTTTGTAAAGAAGCAAATGCTTATATCACATCATGCACTTAAGCATGTCACAAATGCATGCGATTTGCTGGGATGGGGCTATTTCCAAGCCTCCCTTAACCCTTCTGTTAATTTTTCATCCCCGTAGCATTGCAAGTAGCCTAGTAAAATATGCGTGGCACTGTGACTTATCTTGGACTACGATGGAATGAAAATAATAGAAATTGTTCTGGATAAATGTTTCTTTTATTATTTAATAAAATAAAAGAATAAATGACTTAATGATTAGTTTTATAAATAATGTATTACTTTTTTTTTTTTTTAAATTGTCTTTAGTATTGAATTTATTTTTGCATAGCTTATTATTTTCATTATTTATTTTAATGCTTTAGTTTTTATTAATTCATTTATTTTTTATTTATTTTATATTAATTTATGTATATGTTCATTTATAAAAAAAGAATAAAAGTAAAGACAGAAAATAATAAATGAAAAAATAATGCAAAAAAATAGTTTAGGACTAATTTTAATTAAAAAAATATATATATTTGTTTATCAAGTCATTTATTCATTTATTTATTTGATAATTCAGTAGGCTTTAGCCACATTTCCATAGAAATGTGTTCAAAATATTTGACAGCTTATCTTAATACTTCATGGGGCTTGTGAATTGTATAAATAAATGTATAATTAATATGTATAGTTAAATTAAAAAAATGAAATAATTTAATTCAGTTTAAACATTTTGTTCAGTATTTTTGCTATATTCAAATTGCCTATATTTCTACATTAATATTTTAATGATGACATTCTCATTCAAATATCCACCCCTCTGGTTGTAACAAATTGCACCTTGCATATATGCATGTCATTCAAAATCTATTTGTGGTCTCCATTCAGCATCAGCTGACTATGAGTTTTATAGTTCAGCTCAAGGCCTTCACTCTTTTAAGGACATAGTCCACTGTCACCACTGTCTGGATCCCTGCCTCGTACAAACTCCTCTATGCCCTCCCCAACCCTCATCATTGCCAAAATCACAGCAAGGACACCACACCCTTATTTCATTAGTTTTCACTATAATTCCCCTTTTTTTATATATGTAGCCTACATTGTGATTCAAAATACTCCCTCTCCAAACCCTGACACAACATCCACTCTACTTGTCTTCATTTACTATGCCACAATATTAAATATCAAGATGATGCAATGTACTTGCTGGTAAGGCATTTGAAGGCACTCAGTGTGTGTAAAGCTTTTAAAGCTTTACTACACATCCCATTTGGGCTCTCTGGAGTTCAGAGAAAGAGTCTCTGTATAATTTGGTGCCTGAACAGCACACCACCTATTATTTAGGACGATGGTGCTACAACAGATTACCATATGTTTCTGAAGAATACAATCACATTAACATTGTTTAAAAGCTTCTGAATATAAAAAGGACTTGTATTTGTCATTTTCAATATTTCAATCAACGAAAACATAAATATATTTGATAGCTATACCTTTTATACCTGCAGGGGTTTCAGCAATAAAACATAGAATAGTAATGATATAGCAACAAGATTTCAAAGCATTATATAATGGGTAAAAATTAATTATAACGTGTATACAACAGTTTGTTCTAGTCCTTGAATCTGATTGGCTGAGAGGTCTTTCCAACCATGAGATAGTCCCCAGTATCGCCACAGGAACCTTTTTACCGTTTGAATCACTCTGCTTGCAGCATTTCTCACAGTGAATGTGATGGCGGATGCCCAAGCCGGCTATAATTTTAGAAATACTACTGTTGTTGTGTAGTTTGGCATTTCCGAATTAGTAACGCAGACTTGAGCTCATCTATTAAAATGTTAACGTGAGATTTGAGTTTTTATTAGCCATGCAGGCTACGATTGAGATTGTCAATGAATGAATACATGTCTTTTCATATGACTAAAAACTGGAGTAATGGCTACTAAAAATTCAGGTTTGCCATCACAGGAATAAATTAAATTTTAAAATATATTCAAATAGAAATCAGCTATTTTGATTGTTTTAATTGTAAAATATTTTATTATTATCTATTGTTCTTATACTTCACAGTACTGTTGACAGTATTGATGTTTTGTTATTGTATATTTTTTTTTATTTATTTTTTTTATTTTTATTTTTTTGTCAAGTAAATGCAACCTCGGCTGGCATAAAGGACTTCTTTCTAAAACATTAAGCCAAGTCTTTTAACCCTCAAGCATCCTTCGTATAGCAGCCCTTAATTTGTCCTTCGTGGACAAATTTGGGCACAAAGGTCTCAGGTGTGATACAAATAATAATTTAAAAATATAGCTGCAAGCAGCGATGGCAGCCCCAAGCCATCAGTGCAAACGCCACCCCGATAGCATCAGGAGAACGCTGGTTTTAAGGGATACAGCAATGAAAGGGTTAATCCAAACCATCACGACTGTGAAACAAACACACACACACACACACACAGAACAATATATAAAACTTTAGTAACACTTTACAATAAGGTTTCAGTTATTAAAATTAACTATATTAATTAACATTAACAATAATTATGTAACATTTATTAATGATAGTTAATATTCAAAACTTAAATATTATTAAAATGTAAAAGAAAAAAATTCTGTTAACATTAGTTAATGCACTGTGAAATAACATGAATATTTTGATTAACATCAACAAACAATAATATATGCTGTGAAAATGTATTGTTCATTGTTAGTTCATGTTAGTTAATGCATTTACTAATGTTTAAACATGAGACCTTATTATAAAAGTGTTACCAAAACCTTTAATGATTTATAAGCATTTTTAATTATTTTATTGATCTATAAGCATTTATGAAATATTTTTGTCTGCATTACAACTTAGTCTTCATCTGTGAGCTGAACTGTTTTACTGTTAATTTTAAACCGCTTTTAAACCAAGTTTAAACAGACCCCCCCCCCTCTCTCTCTCTCTCTCTCACCCACACTCAACACACACACTCACCCCCCCCCCACACACACACTTAGTAGTGTGACAAATCAGATGTCTGATAGTTTTTTAATTTTCTGTTATCCATAGAGCTTTCTGAAGTTATGAAACTAACCATACTTCCTCAGAATGACTTTTTCCCTGTATATAAAAAGTTTTGAAGTGTTTGGAAACAGCACTTTAAAGATATTAGAAAATTACTCCTATCTTTTTTTGCTCTTTCTTTAATAAATCGCCATTTCAACACCGTTCAAAATATCCAAAATCTGTTCGCAATTTAGTATCTTCAGTATCTTGGCATCATGTTGACAAAGTTTGGTGTGAACTACTTGTTTCTGCTTGGAGGAGTATGAATTTATTTACAGCCTGATATTCCAAAAAATCCACATTAAAATAAATATAGCCGACTTCCTGTTGGTTGTAGCTAATGACTGTAAATTAGAAAGTTGTCCGGCTTGATGAGAACAATATATGTACCGAGTTTGGTGTCTGTAGCTAAAACTAACCCCCCCACTTTTGACAAAAGGTGGCGCTATAGAGTGCCTCCTCCACGCCCATTTATGAGCTTTTGCCAGTGTCTATCTATCATTAATACTGATGTGTGTTGAGTTTCATGACATTCTAAACATGTTATCTGCCTCAAAATCACCAGAAAAGAATTTTCAAATTTGACATGTTGCCATGGCAACAGTATTTTAGATATCAGTATTCCCTTCACAGTTTTACATCGGCCGTGTTTTGACATTATTCTGCTGAAGTTTGAAGCAAATCGAGTAAAAATAAGATGCTGAATTCAAAACATTTTGAAAATGATACAATTCCTGCTACCAGTTGGTGGCGCTATAACTTTGACTCCTAATAGTCACATCTATGCGATCGGCATCATACAACGAACACATCCCTGAAGTTTGATCAAAATCAGACAATGTATGTGGATGTTATTAGACACTTCCTGTGTCTCATTTTTCGCCATAACTTCATTGCCTCGCCACGGGCAAACCGTTCGATATTTCAAAAATCTCTTTGCAATTTAGCATCCCCAATGTCTTGAGATCATGTTCACCGAGTTTGGTGGCAATCGGTTGGAAGTCCTCAGAGGAGTATATCAAATTCCAGAGAATGCGCTTTTGAAACAGCCCTGAATAGCCGACTTCCTGTTGAGCGGAGCCTATGATATTCAGCATTAAAGCTGTTCGGCTCAGTGAGCTCTATATGTGTTCCGAGTTTCATATGAATATGTACAAGTATGTGTGTGAGATACATCAAGATTTCTGACTGTTTTCCAGGGGGCGCCGTAGAGCCCCTGTGCCACGCCCGGGTCCCAGCCTCTGCGGCGTCCTAATGGCCGCGGATTCCAACGTGTGTGCCAATTTTCAAGAGTTTTTGAACATGTCAAGGCCCCCAAAAACCCCCAGAAGTTTGAAATAAAAAAAAAAAATAAAAAAAATAATAATCCTAAGGAAATCAATAGGGCTCTGCGCCTTACTGGCTTGGGCCCTAATAATAAACAGAGCAGATTCAAGAGGGTCCTCACACCATCGGTGCTCAGGCCCTAATAATCCTTAGGGGATCAATAGGGCCCTGCGCCTTAGTGGCTTGGGCCCTAATAATAATCCTTAGAGAATCAAGAGGGTCCTGCGCCTTAGTGGCTTGGGTCCTAATAATAATAATCCTGAGAAAATCAATAGGGCCCTGCGCCTTACTGGCTTGGGCCCTAATACTAATAATAATAATCCTTAGAAAAACAAGAGGGCCCTGCGCCTTAGTGGCTTGGGCCCTAAAAATGCTCCGAATTTTAGTATTTCCCATTCATTTCCTGTGGGTGCCCACTTTTGTCCACAAAGGACAAATTAAGGAGTTTTTTTTTTTTTTTTTTTTCCCCCACCACTGAACTTGTTAAATTGAGTCCATTACTTTTGTGTGTGTGTTCAGGTGGCAAACAGGAAAAGTAGCCAAGTCTTGTACCGCTCCGATTAAGGAAACTATTAAAAAATAAATAATAATAAAAAAATAAAGATTTTGCCCAAATTTGTCCGGAAGGATGCTTGAGAGTTAAAGAGTCATAATCACTTTAGGTGATGAACTGATTTAATTTACGTTTTCATTGGCATATATACATTGTTCATTGCACTTACATAGAAATAATCTGTTTCCCACATTTCCTCTTCTCTTTTCACTGCCTTGCATACAAACCCTGTTGTACCATGATTGGACACATTTACCTTGATAATGCTAATGTAATGTAATGCCATCACAAGAAGGGCCTAAGGGTACTTGTTAATGGGTTCTTTTCCATTTTCTGTCTTTTTCTGTGGGTTAAGTTGCTGATCAGTGTTTGTTCTTTGTTGTAGGGTCCTATATGAGGGTAAAGAGCGCCTTATTCAAGGTTGTGAGGTCATTGAGGCCACACCATTTGGCCGCTGTGCAAATGTCAACAACAGCTCTGCCACATCCCAGCGCATATTCATTACGTACCGCCGCGCACCCCCCGTCCAGCCCCAGAACTCATTGGCTGTGACTGACATCTGCGTCATCATCACAAACAAGGGCGAGACTCCTCCTCACACTTTCTGTAAAGTGGACAAGAACCTCAACTGTGGCTTGGTGAGTTCAGCATGGAAGTCAAAACAATGTAAAAAAAATAAACTGTGCTGTTATACAATTCTTAGTTGTCAGTCACGTGACTGGAGTAGAGGGAAAAAAAAAAAAAACACTGGAACATTCTAAACAGCTTAACACGAAAAGCACTCAACATGGCTTAATGTTTGATTTAAAACAACAACCAGTTAGACTGTATTTTAAGGCATCCTTGTTGCAGTGTAATTACACAAATAAGTGGCAAGTAATATAAATTGGTTACATTTTATGGAAATACTTTATTTTAAGGTGTGCTTCTTACACGTTACATGTACTTAATATTATAATAACAATAAATTATGCATAATTACATGCAAGTAACCCAAAGAAAAACCCTAATCCTAACCCTATAGTAAGTAGTATGTAGTTAATTAATATTACTCAGTACTTAATTGTATATAATTACACTGTAACAAGGACGCCTTAAAATAAAATGGGTTACACTTTATTTTGTGTCCTTGTTACAGTGTAATTATACATTTAAGTTCTGAGTAATATTAATTAACTACATGTACTTACTATAGGGTTAGGATTAGGGTTTTTCTTTCATAATTTATTGTTACATAACAATAAATTATGCATAATTTATTGTTATTATAATAGTAAGTACATGTAACTTGTAACAAGGACACCTTAAAATAAAATGTTACCTATAAATTAACAACTTGTACTTACTGTTGGGTTAGGGTTTCATAACTGCTTTATAGATGAATTATGAATTCAATTAGAATTGTGCGATTCTAATTGAACAGCATTAAAGTGTCTGTGTAAATATATCTAAATTCCACTTTAGATGCAGCTTCTGAAAAAAAAAAAAAAAAAGTTATGTCCACATTGTATCTTTAAGAGTTTGTGTATAAATTCTATGTTAAATCAAATTATTTATTTTCATATCTAACAAAATAATGACTCTGTTTGTGGGGTAATTTCTCAACCAGAATTGATGTGCGATTAATTTGGGATTTAATTTGATTAATTAATCAGCACATCATATAATTAATTACATTGAAAATTAAAAGCATTTGACAGCCCTACTATTACTAATAATAAGTATGTCATAAGAATAGTGATGTTTTTCTACTCAAGCAACACTAATATCAGTATGGTGGCTTTCTCAAGCCAAGATTATTACAAATCTTTGAGCAGTTAACAGTAATGATTCAGGATCCCTCAATACATGGTTCACAGAGGTTTCTTCAGTTTAGTGTGTTACTAGCTGTTGAGCTCTTTTATGAACAAGATATAATTCAGTAATTCAGCTCATTTGTTTCTTCTTATTTTTCTTTTTCATGCTCAGTGGGGATCAAGTGTATTTTTGTGTTACAAGAAGTCAGTGTCTGCATCCAACTCCATTGCTTATAAGGCTGGTAAGTCTCCATCTCTGCCACCAGTTTCTGATTCTGTCTGTCCATCTCTCTGTCTTTCTTACACTCCATTATTTTTTTTATTAATTTCTCTGATCTCAGGTGATTTGATTTTTTTCTGTCAGAAGCTTTCTAACAGTGTTCTCAGAGACTTGTAAATGTCAGTGCTTATTTCACAGTAAACAGCTTATTTCAGCGCTTATTTCACAGTAAGCAGCATTTCCTCTCTGCTGAGATTTCCTGAAAATAATCAATAACTCTGCAAACTGATTGATGTATGTGCATTTTGCAGTGATTTTTTTTTATTATTATTATTATTTTTTTTTTTGTAAAGAAATCCCATAAAGGTCCCAGGGCTTTGTAATACAATGTCTGACAGTCCTCCGTTTATATGTTCAGCACGTCGTTGTGCACATAAATAATGTCTGTTTGATGTGTTAGTTTAAAGGCTGAATGCTTTTATGCTTTAGTATGGTGGTCATGACCTTTAGATGGTTCACTTTTTGTCAGCAAACAGTCAGTTTCTTTATATCCATGTTGCATCACTTCCTGTCACATGCCATTTTGTTAATCACTGAGAAACAACTCAACTTCCTGTCCCATCACTTTCAAGAGGATGGGTTTTTTTTTCTTTTTTTTTTTCTTTTTTTTTTTAAATAGCATAATTCAAATGCTGATGCCATAAGACAGGATACCAATGATAATCATAGAAACATGGCACACATTCAGACACTATTGTTCTAACAAATCATTCCATTTGCAGGTCTGATCTTTCGCTATCCTGAGGAGGACTATGAATCATTTCCCCTCTCTGAGTCTGTACCTCTCTTTTGCCTTCCTATGGGGGCCAAGATTGAATGTTGGGCTCCTAACACACGCTACCCTTTACCTGTCTTCTCCACATTTGTCCTCACCAACTCCAATGGAGAAAAGGTAAAGTGAAATGTCTTTATGTCAGTACGATCCTACCAATCCCGGTGCCAGGACACACGAACTGGGGGGGCTTGCATAATTCTCAGGGGGTCTAAGGGGGTCTAAGGGTATTGGGGGGGGAGTATATATTCCAATTGTTAAATGTAAGTGAAAGTAAATGTGTTTGTCGTTTAAAAACTTTATAATGCTTATTCAGAGAATCGGATCTTTGGATTAACATCACATAAATTCACCTATTCACTAAGTCACCATTGAACTAGGAGAAGAATAGAGTGAACTTTATAGTTACCTACACAATGTTTATGTGAATAAAACACATCGTCAGATTTTAATTGAAAGGATTGTAATTGCTGCGTTCCTTAGACACTAGTGTATGTAAATCTGCAGTCCGTAACTTTTTTTGGTTAAAAATGAACCGAAATCAATATTTGAGCAAGTACATAACCAGCCAGTGTTCAAAACTATCACCTTACTTTAGCCCGATTCACAACTGTTAGCTTATAATAATGTTTTCTAATTTGAGTTATACTGGTGGGAATTCGCAGGAAATTCGAGCATGCCGCAGCGTCATTATGTCACATCTGTAAGCATAAAGAAGTTGTCCCGTCTAGTAGACTATATCGCATGTGAGGATCGTTTATAGCCTTTTCTCACAGCAGCTGGAATAGTTTTGGAATAATTTGATGGCAGATCGTAGTCCAGAAAGGATTATGTGTTTATGAAATGCATGTGACTGAAATTAGATTATATTCCAGTTTTAAATGTGCATATGATTACAGATAGCCTACTTTGGATTACAAAAGATTTGTATTTTAAAGAGAACCAGTTCTAAGGAAGAATTTGCCTTTTAGGTTAAAAGAATTTCTTTATATGAAATTCAAATGGTGTGACAATTAGAGATTAGACTGTACAGAAACTGAAATCTACACGCTGGGGATGCGCGGTATACCGGTACTGGAAAAATACCGGTATATATTATATTTCAAATGGTACGATATCATAATTTTGCTCAATTCTGTATTTCATAAGCTGCTGTTGCGAAATGCACCTGTAGGTGGCAGTGCTTCCCAAATTGCTGTGCAACTGGTAAATGTGACAACAGAACAACGCGATGGATCAAACGGAAACTCTATCAAAGCACCCGAAATTAATAAATAAAGAGAACAGTAGAAGTGTAATATGGCATTACTTTGCATACAAAACAGATGTCAAACGTGAACAAATGGACCTTACTGCACCTGTATGCAAGCGTTGCTATAAATCATGTTGCCACAGAGTCAACACATCAAACCTTTTTAAGCGTTTGTCGCTTGCTCATCCTGATCTTTTCAGAGAATTAAAGGGGTCCTATTATGCTTTTTCACTTTTTGAATTTTAGTCAGTGTGTAGTGTGTATGTTTGGGCATAAAAAAGATCTACAAAGTTACAAATCTCAAAGTCAACTCTCCAAAGGGAGATATTTAGTTTTTAAAAAATCCCTTTTCAAGAACTACAACGAACGGCTCGTTTGGACTACAAAGTAGTTTTCCTGTATTTGTGACATCACAAATTGGTCCATTAGAATATCATTAAAATAAATCCCGCCTCCGGAAATTCGAATGCACATTTCAAAATCGCAACCCGGTGCGGGTGTTTTTATATCACTGTATTTCTGATGGAAACCGACTGTCTTCAGAAAATTTTGGATGTCATTTTCATTTCATTTTGCTTGTAATTTCTGATAAAGCAGCGTTTGTGAGCGGAACTCTGCTTTGTGTACAGCGTTACCGGGGAAACCTCGCTCTCTCCCGTTCCAACAGCACCTCCCGCTGGCAGAGAATGAATTTGCTTTTAGTCATTCTGCCTAGCTGTTCGCCAATCACAACGCACTGGGACAGCTAACCAATCACAACACATTTCGTTTTTCGGAAGGCGGAAGCCTTCATCAAACCCGGAACTAATCGAGCCGTTCGTGCCAGACTGGGAAGAATGGTATTATAATAATGTAAATTATGTGAAAAATAATTTTCGAACCACCAAGCATGAGAGCATGTTCTAGTACACCCCTAAAACGAAATCAAGACTTTGTAAAAGAGCATAATAGGACCCCTTTAAGAGATCGACAGGTGAGTGCATCATTCATAAATTCAGATTTAATTTGAACTTTTATTTACAACTGATCAACGCACATACAGATGTGATACAGTAAGCTCAAATGTGCATGTGTGTCACGCTAGAACCAGTTGAAGTTTTGGTCTCGTAATATATGCACTTGCATTTCATACAATCAAATATTAATTGAATTTGAATTAAGCAAAAGTTTTGCTAAATTAACTTTAGTATCAATGATATGAAGGGACTGTTTCTACCGCGCTGCCGACCGCTAATATGAAGCAGAGAGCGAGAGAGCGAGATTTATATCTGAGAGAGAGGGAAATAATAACGTGATTTTGAATATTACTTTGTTAGAATAACAATAAAGCACTTCAGTTGTATTTTTTCCCCTTCAAACTCAGTCAAAATGTAACATATGTTCCCGGTAGGTTTTTTGTTACATTTTTGATATTTTGTTTGCACTATGTGTTTGCACTGAAAAGATAAGAAGATTTGAATATATTTTCATTGTATTACTTCAGTTATATATATTTTTTCTCCAACATCATAATGTAACCTACGTTGCCTGTAGGTTTTTTTGTTACAGTTTGATACAAGGGTATTAAGATATTATTTATTATTATTATTATTATTATTATTATTATTATTATTATTATTACTACTACTACTATTTTAATAAAACTGTTTTCAATTCACTTATCTTTTGAGGCTGGTTATTTGTCACCTATGGTATCGATTTAGTATCGATACCGAGGTATTACATTCTAGTATCGTACCGAATCCAAAATTATGGTATCGAGCCATCCCTACTACACGCTAATACACATGTAGTCACACAGTGCTGATGTTGTTAACATTAACAATTTGAGAAAAAATTATAACAATAATAATTTGCACGGTTTGATGTGATATAAGCTAATTGATTGTTAGATTTAATCACCATTGGTAGACTAGCTAGAAAGACGTAGGCTAGAATCTGTGATTTCAAAGTTCAGTATCCACACAGGTGCGGTGACTGACAGCCACACATCAAAACATTAGATTCATCCACGCTGGAGCCATGCCGGTGCACAACCCATGCAATGAAGATAATTCCGCAAATAACTGCAATTGCAGGTTTTCAAACAGAGATGGCTACAAAGAGGCAAAACTTACGGACTCTAGCTGTAAAACACTAACAAACATCCTGTACATTTAACAAATGTCTTTTTTGTTAGAAATTAATTTAAATGTCTGAAACCTACATTTTAAATACATTTCATGTGGTTTAAAACACTGTGGTTTGAATTTAGCAGTGAATGTTCTAAATTCACCATTGACTGTCCGCATCGAATGCTTAAAATCAGCGCGGTTGGAGGGGGTCAAATTGAATCTGAGGTGGCACAAATCAGATCCGAGGGATACTCCTCGGTTGAAATCGCATTTGTTTTAGTTTGCTTTTCGAGTTTAAAATCACATTCCGGGGGTAGAGGGGTGGGTCATTCAGATCATTGCAGGGGGGGCTAAGCCCTCCCAAGCCCCTCTTTGATGCCGGGCCTGGATCCTACTTCCATTCAGCTACAGTGCCGTGAAAAGGTTTTTGCCCCCTTCCTGTTTTTTTTTTTTTTTTTTTGCATATTTGTCACACTTAAAAGATTCAGATCATCAAACAAATTTTAATATTACACAAAGATAATGCAAGTAAATACAAAATGCAGTTTTTAAATGATGATTTCATTTATTCAAGGGAAAAAGGCTGTCCAAACCTACCTGGCCCTACGTGAAAAAATAATTGCCCCCTCCTGTTAAATCATTAAATAACTGTGATTAACCACATTATTTTAGAAAGCTGAGACCTGTTAAATCAAGAAATCACTTAAATAGAACCTGTCTGACAAAGTAAAGCATGCTTAAAGAGCAACACATCATGCCGCGATCTAAAGAAATTCAAGAACAGATAAGAAACAAAATAGTTGACATGTATCAGTCTGGAAAGGGTTATAAAGCCATTTCTAAGGCTTTGAGACTCCAGCAAACGACAGTCAGAGCCATTATCCACAAATGGTGAAAACTTGTAACAATGGTGAACCTTCCCAGGAGTGGCTGGCCTACCAAAATTACTCTTAGAGCACAATGACAACTCATCGAGGAGGTCATAAAAGAACCCAGAACAACATCTAAAGAACTGCAGGCCTCACTTGCCTCAATTAAGGTCAGTGTTCATGATTCAACAATAAGAAAGAGACTGGGCAAAAACGGCATCCATGGGAGAGTTCCAAGGCAAAAGCCACTGCTGACCAAAAAGAACACAAAGGCTCATCTCACATTTGCCAAAAAATATCTTGATTATCCCCAAGACTTTTGGGCAAATATTCTGTCAACTGATGAGACAAAAGTTGAACTTTTTGGAAGGTGTGTGTGTCCCGTTACATCTGGCGTAAAACCAACACAGCATTTCATAAAAAGATCATCAGACCAACAGTCAAACGTGGTGGTAGTGTGATGGTCTGGGGCTGCTTTGCAGCTTCAGGACCTGGATGACTTGCCATAATTGATGGAACCATGAATTCTGCACTCTATCAGAAAATCCTGAAGCAGAATGTCCGGCCATCAGCTCAAGAGCACTTGGGTTATGCAGCAGGACAATGATCCCAAACACACCAGCAAGTCCACCTCTGAATGGCTCAAGAAAAACAAAATTAAGGTTTTGGAATGGCCAAGTCAAAGTCCGGATTTAAATCCGATTGAGATGCTGTGGCATCACCTTAAACAGGCCTTTCATGCTTGAAAATCCTCCAATGTGGCTGAATTAAAACAATTCTGCAAAGAAGAGTGGACCAAAATTCCACAGCAATGTGAAATACTTATTGCCAGTTATCACAAACGCTTGATTGCAGTTGTTGCTGCAAAGGGTGGCACAACCAGTTATTAGATTTAGGGAGCAAATACTTTTTCAAGTAGGGACAGGCAGGTTTGGACAGTTTTTTTTTCCTTAATAAATGAAATCATTATTTCAAAACTACATTTTGTATTTACTTGGGTTATCTTTGTGTAATATTAAAATTTGTTTGATGACCTGAATCATTCAAGTGTGACACACATGAAAAAAAAAAAAATAAATAAATAAATAAAACAGGAAGGGGGCAAAAACTTATTCACACCACTGTATTTGTGTGGTGCGCAATGTGCGATTTTTATTCTTTTAATTGTGGAGTCATGTATTACACTTTTTAACAGCACCTTAGGTGAAAGACAGATAATTCTAGCTGAATCTGTTCAGATTTAATGGATGGCATAAGCTGAAATTGAAAAAAAAAAAAAAAAAAACTGTGTCCTATTTTTGTTCCCCTTCTGCAGGTGTATGGAGCTGGAATACAGTTCTACGAGCCATATCCTGTGGACGGTCTCAGCGAGAAACAAAAGATCCAGCTAGGTCTGGTCTCTACTGTGGACAAGAAGGTCATACCCAACCGCACAGTCAACACCAACAAGTGCATCTGCCTGCTGTCCTGCTGGCCTTTCTTTGAGTCCTTCAGGAAGTTCCTAATGTTCCTTTACAAGCTGTCAGCCAATGGAGTCAACCCTCTGCCCATTGAGAAGTACAAACAGATTCTTACTTCAACTGCAGTTCACTACATTTTTTTTTTAAACAACTCTTTTTGTTGCAGTAATGTTGTCACTATTTTTTTTAAAGATGGCAATAACAGTATTTTGCACAATATGAATCTGTTCCAAAACCTAATAGACTATCTGCATAGGCAGCTGTCTTCGAAGGCAGCATAGTAACCATCATGGAACCTCACAAGTGACTGATTTGGAAAGCTCTACATAGATTGTTATCAGTATTTTTGTAATAGCAGTAAATCACCTAGCCATGTGTTTAACAAAAGAGGTCATTTTTATATTGTTTCATTGTGATATCAGTCTATGAGTTGGGTTAATATGATTGATTTCTTTTATTTTTTTTAGACACATATCCCATTTCATGCACAATGTCTCCTTCCCTTCTCCTCAGAGGCCAAGAATACTGGTCCAGGTAAGTTTTTTTCTGGATTATTCTGGATATTCTGGATTCCAAAGTCATACATTTAATACCTGTAACCATATACTGACGAGCCAAAGCATTATGACCAGACACAGGTGAGGTAAATATTGTTGATCATCTCCTAACAATTAAATATTAAGGTCTGGGTAAATTAGATGGTAAGCAGACAATCGGTTCTCATAATCAACATGTTGGATGCAGGAGAGATGGGCAGGAATAAATATCTGTGTATGGGGCTGTCTAGCCACAGACCAATCTTAGTGTCTACAGTGACCCCTGTCCACCTACAACAGGCATGTGAGTGTAGGAACTGGACATTGGAGAAGTGGAAGAAGGTTGCTTTTGGTACTATTTATCTAGGGAAGTGATGGCACCAGGATGCACTGTGGGACAATGACAAGACGGTGGAGGGAATGATGCTCTGGGCGATGTTCTTTTGGGAAACTATTTCCGAAAAGTCATGTGGCGGTAAATTTGACGCGTCCTACCTACCTAAACATTGTTGCAGACCAGATACACCCTTTTGTGACAATGGTGTTGCCTGGTGGAAGTGGCTTCTTTTAGCAGACTAATGCTCCCTGCCACACTGTACACATTCAGGAATGTGTTCAGGAATGGTTTAAAAAAACATAATGAAGAGTTCTAGGTCAAGTCAAGTCAAGTCACCTTTATTTATATAGCGCTTTTAACAATACAAATTGTGTCAAAGCACTTAACAGTATCAAATTGGAGGATAGAGTGTCAGTAATGTATAATAAGATTAAACACTCAATTTTCAGACTAAAACTCCCTCTGTGACAGAATGGAGAAAAAAACCTTGGGAGAAACCAGGCTCAGTCGGGGGGCCAGTTCTCCTCTGGCCAGGATATTATTGTTTATTTTTTTTATTTTTTTTTTTACTTGTTGTTTTAATTAAATTTTAAATGTATTATATTTCTATTTTTATATTGTTGCAATTTCTAACAATAATAGTATTATGTAGTTAGGTATTTTATTATATTTTTAGTTATTTTGTTTTATTTATTTATGTATTTATTTAAGTCGAGGTCTTCACTGGGGATATGTCCCCGGGGCTCATCCAGGTGTCCGGCCTCCGCCGACGATCAGGGTCGCAGACATCATCTCCCGGCGCCAATCCACCATCTGATCCGGACACGGACTGAGAAACAGAATAAGAAAGAAACAGACAAATATTAGCGTAGATGCCATTCTTCTTACGATGTAACGAGTACATTGTGTGTTATGAGGAGTGTTCCCGGTTCCGGCAGATCTAATTAATGCAGCCTAACAATCCTTTAACGGATTTGAATAATAAAAGTGTATTAGTGTGTTATGTGTAAGCCAGGTTAAAGAAATGTGTCTTTAATCTAGATTTAAACTGACAGAGTGTGTCTGCCTCCTGAACAGTGTTAGGTAGATTGTTCCAGAGTTTGGGCGCTAAATAGGAAAAGGATCTGCCGCCCACAGTCGATTTTGATATTCTAGGTATTATCAAATGGCCAGAGTTTTGAGAACGCAGCGGACGTGGAGGACTATAATGTGATAAGAGCTCGCTCAAGTACTGAGGAGCTAAGCCATTCAGGGCTTTATAAGTAATTAACAAGATTTTAAAATCTATCCGATGTTTGATAGGGAGCCAGTGCAGTGTTGACAGAACCGGGCTAATATGGTCATACTTCCTGGTTCTAGTAAGGACTCTAGCTGCTGCATTTTGGACCAACTGTAGTTTATAGATCAAGCATGCAGAACAACCACCCAGTAAAGCATTACAATAGTCTAACCTTGAGGTCATAAACGCATGAATTAGCATTTCTGCATTTGACGTTGAGAGCATACGTCGCAATTTAGATATGTTTTTGAGATGGAAAAACGCAGTTTTACAGATACTTAAAACATGGCTTTCAAATGAAGGAACCTAGGTTAGGAACCTAGGTGTGCTATCAAACAGCACACCTAGGTTCCTAACTGATGAAGAAGAATTGACAGAGCAAGCTAGACTAGGTGTTGCCCTGGCCTTCACATTCCCCTGATGTCAGTCAAACTGAGCATCCGTGGATGTGCTGGACCAGCAAGTTCTTCCTCTACCTCGCAAACCTAAAGGACTTGAAAGATCTGCTGCTAACGTTTTGGTGCCGGATACCATAGTGCACCTTCAAGGGTCTTGTAGAGTCCATGCGTCAGCGGGGTGTCGCTGTTTTGGCGGCACACGGAGAACCTACAGCATATTAGGGAGGTGGTCATAATATTTTGGCTCATCTGTGTATATTTGTTTATAGAGTTATATAACGTTATATTAGTTATATATTTATATGTCTTTTTGTCTCAACGGATTGTTTAGACTTTGTTTAGGTAATGCCAGATCTATTTTTTTCCCCCGTAAGCTGTCGGCACATGACACCTTAATCCTGTCCCAACCTGTCTGTACACCTTTACCACTAAGGTAAATGATTTCTGTTTGATTAAGGTATGGACATAGGTGATGATACTGTTGTTTTAGAAAATGAAATATGAAACAAGTGGCATATGATAATAGATTTTTTTTTTTTTTTTTTGGACAGTTTCTGGTTGTAAAATCTTAGTGAAACTTAAGTGTTTCTCACAGTATTTAGTGAGACTTTGGCTTTCAACTGACAGATTTTAGTTTTGACAGATGCTTCGCCAAAGCAGTGGCACAGAATACAGTGTTTTTTTTAGAAGTGTAAAATTTTTGGTTCATTATGAAACTGTAGTTAGGACACATTAGACTGTGGCAGGCTGAAAAAATACATTTTCCTTAATATATATACATTTTTGCATAAGTACATACTGTTTGCTTTTTTTTTTTTTTTTCAAATTGATTTTACGTAGACTTCTTAAGGTAACTGTTTAAACAATGAACTTTTCTTAATTTAAATTTACCCATGCAGTTTAAACTAATGCACCAAATTATCCCTGTAGTCCAAACACAGTAATTTCAGTTTTACATGTTTAAGTGGACTAAATCTGATTAAATTAAGCTCTAAAAAATTTTTGGCAATTGCGTTGTTTTAGTTCGCTAGTTATATTGAACAAGCAGCTAAAATCTTGATTTATTTTGATTACCATTCAAATATTTTGAAATGACTTAATAAATTGTCTAAATATGTTTTGTATCCACTGTATATCAATTCATGAATCCAGATGTAGTGAGTCATACCTATTTACTTATGTGTAACCTTTTCTTTTTTAGAATCTCATTTTATCTAATTCTGGCCAGCAGAACTGCAGTTTGAAGTCAGACAAGAATGGCTGGTCATTTTTAACATCCATTTCATTTTTTCCATAGGAAATGCTTCCATCTTTTCCTTCCAGTTGGAGTGGTGGTAGTTTTATGAGCTCAGATCAGAGACAGATCACTTTAAACTGCCTTTAAAGGGATAGTCCACCCAAAAATGAAAATTCCTACTCACTCTCATGTTGTTCCAAACATGATTTTTCTTTTTCTTTCTAGGTAACATAGTAGAAGATATTTAAAAGAATGTTGATATACCAAACAGTTCTGGTTCGTAATTCCATTGTATGGACAAAAAATACATGACCTGTGGTATCGGCATCACAAGATCCTCTCTGTAGTTATTGGTTTTGCTGACCAATGTTCTAGGTTCAATAAAACTGAAAGGTTCATGAGTCTCTAAAACATAATTTTGGGAGTGTAATCAATATTACATCACACAATATTTTTAGTATTAAGCTGAAGGTGCTGTAATAGGCACCTTTCACCTCTATATAGTGAATAACTTGTAACTCAGTGTTACAGTGTCTGTTGGGCAAGGAATTACATTGAGACTGATGTCTGTTTAAATGGAGGAAATTCCAAACA
Source organism: Spinibarbus caldwelli (assembly GCA_039654775.1). Classification (NCBI taxonomy): domain Eukaryota; kingdom Metazoa; phylum Chordata; class Actinopteri; order Cypriniformes; family Cyprinidae; genus Spinibarbus; species Spinibarbus caldwelli. Next base: position 36,731,436 of record CM077220.1, read on the forward strand.
CAGAAATAACACTGGTAACACTTAATCACAAATTCATTTTAGAAAAGTAGTTCCACTGTTAAGGTCTGTTCACTCCAAGGATGATAACTATAACAATAAATATAAAGTTTTAATGTTTGTTTTAACTTCTTGCGAATAGAGAATTCCACACCACTGACACAGATCTTTTTTTTTTTTTTCTAGCTGATGAACAGTCAACTTAATTTTCTGTTCTTAAACCTTTTGAAGAGAAAAGAGAAGTAAATAATAAATTAATATAATAATAGATTTTAAGTAATACTAAGGAATATTCACCTTTCAGAACAATGACAATCTAAACCTTATAGTGTTTTTTCAAATATGTCAATATGAAATATGTCCTTCTACCATGAATTAAAAGCACTTCTGTAAAATTAGCATCTGATATTTTGATTATTTTTCGCTCTTCCTCTTCTCTGCTGTTCAGTGGAGCAGACTACAGCACACTGCTGATGAATCTGGGCCCAGAAAATTGTGCCACACTGCTACACTTTATCTTGCTGGAAAGCAAGATCCTGTTGCACTCCCTGAGACCAGCTGTACTGACTGGGGTGGCTGAGGCCGTTGTGGCGGTGAGTGTTTGGGAAGAAAAAAAATTGGTTTGCTACTTTGTACGATATTTCACACACTGCAAAAATGGCTTATCTTAGTATTTTTGTCTTGTTTCTAGTCAAAATATCCAAAAATTCTTAAATCAAGATACTTTTACTAGATAAGCAAAATGACTTAAGATATTTAGTCTTGTTTCCAGGGGGAAAAAAACTAAATTAAGGGCATTTTGCTTAAAAGAAGTAAAATTATCTGCCAGTGGGGTAAGTAAAATATTCTTAAAACAATATTCCGCTCTATGAATGTGCATTCCCCTCATGTACCGCTCATACTCACTGGAAAAGCAAAGTCCACTCAAACAAGGTGCCAACAGGAAATTTCTATGTAGTGTAATTGTTTCTGTTTGCAGTAGCATAGTACATCTGTACTGGGCGACACTGGTAAAATACTGCTACTCTCTTCTTCACAGGTCTGCTCCCTGCTATGCTGTGCTCAGATGCTCTGATAATAATAGTTTTGTAGTAGGACTATACATTATTTGGATAATTAGTCCAAAAAAATTATATCTTATTCTGTTGCATAGAACTGAATACAATTGATATGTATTATTAATATATTTTGTTCAATACAATTGTTCAGAAGGGAATGAAAATAGTTAAAGGATTTGTTATATTAAGAAATGGGACACCATTGTCATTATCATCTCCTTCTAGATGATCTTCCCATTCCAGTGGCAGTGTCCTTATATCCCTCTTTGCCCTCTGTCTCTGGCGGGGGTCCTCAATGCACCATGTCCCTTCATTGTGGGCGTTGACTCTAGATACTTTGACCTCTACGATCCCCCACCTGATGTGGTCTGTGTGGACTTGGACACCAACACTATATACTTGTGAGCACCCTTGAACTTTAAGATTAAACATTTGGGAATTTATTGCTATTTGTTATTTTTTCAAGGCATGGAATATTATTTATTTTTGATATTTGCCTTTTTTTTTTTTTTTTTTTTTTTTTTTTTAGGTCTGATGAAAAAAGAAATAGTAACTGGAAGAACCTCCCAAAGAAGCCCTGCAAAGGTCTCATCAACTCTCTAGGAAATCTTCACCACCAGCTTGCCACTGGTAAAATCTCCTTTCACCTTTACAGCTTCTTTATGCATTAAAATTATCTCCCTCTGCTGTATCTCTGAATTTTTTTTCAGTAAAAAAGGTGTGACTATGGGTACATGAGGCCTATTGAATATGAGGATTTTTTTCAATACAGTTCGGCGTGCAGCACTAGAAGGCTTGGCGGTGGAGATGACCCCTATCGAGGCAGACTTTACCTGGCATAAGAAAAAGACAGAGCTGGAGATGGAGATTCAGGAGGCGTTCCTGCGCTTTATGGCATCCATACTGAAGGGCTACCGAACCTACCTCAAACCAATCACACAAGCACCTTCTGAGAAAGCTACTGCTGCAGACTCACTCTATGACCTGCAAGGTAACTCTTCCAGCAGAATAGTGGCCCTTTGTAGTGATATGAGATCTTGTTTTTTGTGTCCAAGGTCCATAAGACTGTGGGATGTCCCATTGCTTATTGTGGCATATTGAAGAGCTCCTCCCCTTTTTGTAATAGCTAGTAGCCTTTTGTTAATATCACAGCCATGAACAAGATTTGCTAATTGCTATTGCTAGTAAGGTGGTATCAAGGGAGGGACATATTCTAGAGTGTTTATTTCATGACTCATCTTGCACTCATTTTGTCCAATCTCTTTGCACCATTTGTTCACTCAATAAAAGAACTGTTTATGAAATTAAGTTAAAATAACTTAATTTCTAACGATTATCATCAATTTGATTTCATAGATACTATTTAAACTGAACTGAGCTAGACAATGACATCTCTGAATTCAGTAATGAAATGCCTTTAACTGAAAATCTTATTATACATTACTGACACTCTATCCTCCAATTTGATACCGTTAAGTGCTTTGAAACAATCTGTATTGTTAAAAGCGCTATATAAATAAAGGTGACTTGACTTTATATTTGTTTAAGAGTTAAGCTTTTAGGACAACACTTGTATACAGCTAGCCTCAAAGCTAATAGACATGGATGAAAATTTATAGCAAGGCGTGTCTCTATATGTGCCTGTATAAAGTGTAATTATTGTAAATTATTGAGCTACTGCAATGAATAATTCTAATGTCTCTTCTTTAGGATTCTTAAAGAGTAGAGATCGTGCCCATCAGAAGTTCTACTCTCAGCTCACCAAAACTCAGATCTTCATCCGCTTCATTGAAGAATGTACTTTTGTTAGCGACAAAGACACCAGCTTGGCTTTCTTTGATGACTGCATTGGAAAAGTAAGATTGTGACTGCAGAAGGCTGTTTTTTCTCTCTATCTCTCTCTCTTTCTCTCTCTCTCTCTCTCTTTTCGTTCAGCTGCTCCCATTAGGGGTCGTCACAGCAGAATTATCCACACAGCCGTTTGTCACAGGTTTTATGACAGGTGATGCAGAAGCTTATTGTAATGTAATACAATAAACCATAATATTTTGTGTTATTAATGGTGCATGCTAATATACTGTTACTATTGCTCATACTTACTTAGACTGCAATTTTTGCCTGGTGGATGATAAAATGGATTTACACTGAAGGAAGTACCTGAGCCTTCTTGAGGGGTCAGAATATCTTGGTTTGAATATCAGGAATGGACTCGTTTGACCTAGCAACCACCTAGAAACTCTATCAGTGCATAGAAATGTTCTAACTCAAAATACTTTAGAAACCACATAGCAATGCCCTGGTTTATACACTAGCAACAACACAGTAAAGTGCTAACAAACTCTTAAAATACCCCATAACAACATGGCAACCACTCTGAACATCCACCAATTTTTCAGAGTGAAGCACCGCATTTTTTTTCAAAATGTAAAAAAAAAAAAAAAAAAAAAAACAATAAAAAAACAAGCTATGAAATATTTGTTGAAGTATTTTAGTTTCTGAAGCACTAATAGGAAGCTTATCTCCCAATGGCAAGAACAGAGGATGCAGAGTTTCCTATTATTGAATTTGTTTCCCACGTCTCTCTTTCAGCTTTTTCCTTCCGACAAAGGAACAGAAAAGGGTACAAAGGTGAGCCACTCCTATCATTTAGGTGTTTCTGTGTCATGCTTGATGTCATATTAGTGTTACACCCAGTGTAAAGCAAAGTAAAGCAAAACACAAACTGGGCAGTTTTTTTTTATTTTTTTATTTATTTTTTTTTAATATAAACCTTGATGGCAGCAGATGGAGCTGATGTTAAACATGGCCCATATTTTACTGACCTCAGATCTGTTTTGTGGTGTCAGCTTTAAAGACTGTGATAAAGGACATTTAGTCTTAGACCTGCAATTAAGGGAGATGTAGGAACAGATGGTTATTGGTCTTCATATGCAGAGCAGTTGGTTTAGTTGAGTAAATAATTTACTCTGCCATCTGCTGTTGGGTGCATTGGCACATCATTTATCTAAACACCCTTAGCATGGGAATAATGTGGAGAGAGTAATGGAAAGTTCCAGGAACTGTATGCAAGCTGATGGATATTACAAGCCAGAGTGCTTTGTTTGTTAAAAGTGAAAGCAAATTTTTTTTTTAAAAATTCTGTTGACCATATTGGTCAGCATATGAGCTCTTTAAATTGCCACATACTATTTTTATCAAACATTACGGGTGGTTCATGCATTAAGATTGTAACTGCATTGCATAGGTTGAAGGTGAGTCATCTGAGGACACCAAGCTGATGGAACTGGATGAGTCACAGAAGAGTGAGCACACAGTCTTCGTCATGCCTCCGGAACCACCCCCAGAAGATGGTCTTGACCCCCCTCCCAAATATAGGTATACACACATAGCGATATTACAATACCATCATTTCAGTAACAATCCCAGTGAAATCCCATGATTCACAATATCAGTTTCAGTACAAGAGCAAAAATTTAATTAAAATTAAATTAAGTTAAACATAAAATAGCATGTACCTTTTAACAAAGAAGCAAGCAAATGGGAGAAAAACATTAACTAGTTTGTGTAGTTTGTGTTGGTAGCTGATCGCTCCACATTTCTCTACTGAAATACTTTATTTAACACATTATTATTATTATTATTATTATTATTACGCTTTTCTGCATTTTTCCGATCTACAGAGTTGCATCGTTTTTTTTTTTTTCATGGTCACTTGTACTTCACAGATCTATGTTATTCATTGGTGATTTGTATTTCACAATAATGTGAGCAATCTCAAAAAAGTCTTTTTTTTTTCAGATTTATTCGCCTTTATTGTGATAGAACAGTATTTTACTCTAACTCGGGGAGCCCGAAGAAGCTATTTGTTGGCACACTGCCCACGAGGCTATTGATGCCGACTAAAGATTTTTTATTTTTTTTTGTGAGAACTCACAAAAAACATTGACAAACACTGTAATTTCCTCTGACACCCTCACTGCTTATCACAGTGATAAGATGTACAGTATAGTAAGCTATCATCACTGAATGTTTGCAAGAAATTGCACAGAATTCATAGATAGTTGGCCGATTTTTTTTGGAGTAGGTGCCATTCTCCTTGTGAAATTTGGCTCATATTCTTTGTAGTATTAGTATTTAACTAACCGCTCATAGAAATTACAGCAGATAATGACTGTATCACCTACTTTAACACAAAGACTGTGTCTGTTTCACAAAAACAATAATTTAGGAAAAACAAACATTTTTTAAGATATTTACTAAAGTTTGGGCTTCTAAACATTAGTTCACTTTCATCAAAATCACTAATTAAAAATTAAATCATTAATGATCATAAACAGAATGTACTCTGTTTGACAGAAACCTAAATAAGATAAATATATTACTTTAAATTAGCCTGCTCTTCCAGGATGTTGTTATAAACATGAGCTACACTTGAAAGGACATGGAGGAGGCCATAATCATATGTTTGAGTTAGTTTTGTCATGGAGCTGATGTCAAAAATGTACTGCAGAGTGATGACATGTCCGATGTGTCCACTTATCACCATAATCATGTACTTGAGTTAGTTTTGTCATATGGGATTCATGTTCATAAAATCTACCGCAGAGTGATGACGTGTCAGATGTGATACAATGAGTACACTCATGCTCTTAAGAAAGCAGCTTGGAAAATGGAGCACAGGTGAAAGAGTAAAAATTCAGAGGTATTTCAAGGGGCATGGAAGGATAATGTTTCTAACTACAGACAGGCTAACAGCTGCGAGATTGGCAAATTACAGAGAATTCAAAGAAAAAAACAAAAACAGTTCTAATTTAGTGTGCAATATTTATTTAGTACAATGGGCAGATTGACAAGGAACCAAACCAGGCCTACTTCTAGGATTGCATGACTGGGGGAGCATTTTGAAAACTTGGTGAGGCAGCATTATTTTGCAGTGGTTGGTCAGACTTTATTTGGTTCATGATTCATGATTCATAGGTTTTTTGTATAGCATTTTTGTTGCAAATTTGGAATGATTCACTTCAATTCATAACAAACTTTATAATAAGTATACCTAGGAGTAGGGTTAAGAGACAAAATATTCAGTTCGAGTTGTGTACAGTGTAAAAACCTTTACCATATATATACTGTATGTAAGAGTAAAAGTAAAGGTTAGTTTAAAGCACTTAGTTAATGACATTTTCCCATTTTCTGTGACCTATTCTAAAGTGAGAACTATTTATGGTTAATATGTTGTAACAAAGCATTATCTAACTCTTTACATATGAGCTATTTAAACAATACAAATTTGGTTAATTACAGTGACAATGACTGAAGAACTCACTATCTGTATAGAGTCTATTAATGCATTAACTACAATTTAAACTATGTATTAACTTTAAACTAACAGTTTGCAAAGGTTTTTTTAAGTACTGTGTACATATGAAGTACATTCTCTTTGCCATGGTGACAACATGCTACTTAAAGTATACGCATACTCAAAAATGAAAATTCTGTCATTAATTACTCACCCTCATGTTGTTCCAGACCCGTAAGACCTTTGTTCATCTTCGGAACACAAATTGATACGTTGTCTACGTTGTTTGCTTCTAGTCATTTTTGTTTTCTTTTGCAAACAAAAAGTATTCTCGTAGCTTTGTAAAATTACGGTTGAACCCCTGATGTCACATGGATTATTTTACTGATGTCCTTGCTATGTTTCTGGACCTTGATCGTGTAAGGATCCTTGCTGTCTATGGGAGGGTCAGAGAGCTCTCAGATTCCATCAAAAATATCTTAATTTGCATTCTGAAGATGAACGGAGGTCTTACGGGTTTGGAACAACATGAGAGTGAGTAATTAATGACAGAATTTTCATTTTTGGATGAACTATCACTTTAAGCAGCTTTTCTTTGACTTTTCTACCACAGCTCAACCAGGCCTTGTCCTCTTTTTTTTTTTTTTTTTTTTTTTGCATATTCATTGGGTTGGAATTATTTAAATTAGTGACACTGAATGAGCCATTTGTTATATTTCTTGAAAAAATGTTTTCTGTTAATGTTTTAGAGTTGCCTTTGACCTTTGTAACGTTGCAGAACTTTTTAAATCTCGAACAGCAACATTACACACTAATTGAAGCTGAAAAAGCATAATAGGACCCCTTTACCGCTTTACTTTCTTTAGGACACATCTCAAAAACCTTCAAGTTGGCAGTTTTTTAGGTCCTTTACTTTTCTCCTTGAATATTTTTCCATTCGTAGACATTATCAGAAACCATGGCATTATTTTCCACTGTTATGAAGGTGATAAATTGTTTTATATTTCCTCCAGACCTGAAAAAACCTCTCAGCTTGCCAAGTTTAGTGTAATTGTAATATCAAAGATTAGATGGCTAGTATAGCTAGGATAAAGATATATTTATAATGAGATGAAGACAATACATATTCAGATTTGCATTTATACATTAAGGATAAATATAAAAATTAAAAAATATAAATATATAAATTCAGATTTACAATTATGTATTTAAAATTAAATGATTAACTATTTATTCACAATTCACACTTATATCTCTCAGCAAAGAAAAAAAAGAAAAGTCCATTTTTAGGAAACTGTATTTATAGATAATTAGTAAAATCCAAATAAACTGTACAGATCTTTACTAGGAAGTGTTTTTCATACTTTTTCGATCAACCATAAACAATTATTGCACATGTATCTGTGGAACAGTCCTTAAACACTAACAAGTTTACAGGTGAAAAAAAAAATGTCACAGTTCCAATAACTAGGGACAATAAAGAGACCTTTCTACTAACTCCAAAAAAAGATTCCCAGGGTTTCTGTTCATCTACATGAACATACCATAGTCCTGCTGCAGGGAGGCATGAGGACTGCAGATGGTAGGAAGAGCAATAAACTGCAATATCTGTATTGTAAGAGGCCTATGACATTGCTACAGGGAGAGAGGAAGGACAGCTGATTGTTAGACCACATGTGACCATATGTACTCTCAGTTGTGTTCGAGAACTTGCAAGTGCCGTGGTGTAAGAGTGAAGTAACATCTCACAGCAAGAGCTGGCAAATATTTTTCAGTCCATAAAGATGAGATGCACTGCAGTACTTAAAACAGCTGGTGGATACACCACATACTGACTGCTACTTAAAGTCTACTACTTTTGATGTTGACCCCCGCTCTGTTCAGGGACACATTATTCCATTTCTGTTTGTCAAATGTCTGTGAAATTTGTTCCATTTTTGTCTCCGTTGTTGAATCTTTTTATGTACGTACAAATATTTCCACATAATAAGAAATTTGATGGGAAAAAGCATGTTTTTTGTTTGTTTGTTTGTTTGCTTTTTGCTAAACAGCTTCACAGTAGTAAACAGGAAAAGAACAATTAAAATCCATCAGTTATTAAACAAATTCAATTTCAGCTGTAAAACCATTTTTATAAGTTGATAGAAGACAGTGTCTTCCTCTGTCATTATTATTTAGCTCAGTTTGGTTGAATGTTGATTAAATTTAGCTAAAGTTTTTCAGTAACATTATTGAGTACCAATTGTCTTTTAAACCCCAACTGAGCAAGCCAAAGGTGACAGTGGAAAGGAACCAAAAGATGACTGTAGTGGAGAAAAAACAGGCTCAGTCAGGTAGTCCGTTCTCCTGTGGCCTAAATGAACAAACACAGTATGATTTGTGTTTCCATACTGTGTCACATGTCCATTCATAGTCAGCGGTTGCAGGGTTTACTAATAATGTTTAGTTCGGCCTGCTGCTTGCTCATGTCTGAATGATAGTTTTGCTAAGTCATGTACATACAGCTTGCTAAGATGGGTGAGTGACTGACGGTCTCAAAAGATGCACCTACTGCTTCTCCCATTTCTGAGCCCAAGTAATCTGAATAAAGTAATCTGAATAAAAATGCATACCTGCATACCTCAAAAACATACACAGTGCTGAGTGTATGGAATGCACTCCAAATGATGGCCTTACCTGGCTACAGAATCGCCCCGAGCTTTTGCAACCTTTTCTTAAGTACTCAATCAAAGATAAACATTCTCCAAATGGAGACTTGCACTAACCATTTGAATTTGCATCAACTAAGATCTTAGACCTGGGAAGTTGACACCCTGTTAGGGAACTAGTAAATCTAGTAAATTAGGAGTTGAAGATAAATTACTGGAAACAAATACTATAATTAACTTTAGAAAAATACCTTTAATTTGCACCTCTATGATTATTCCTTTTCAAGGCAACCTTGTTTATTGAACTTTATTGTCCACACCCACTTTATCTGGCTGCCATTCTCTTGCCCCTACATCTCCCTCAGCCCTAATCACATCTAAAGCATCTTTATCCATTAGCACAAGGGTAGAATAATCTATTTCCATGCTTCTGTTGGCTCATTTGAGTGCTTGTCTGTTTCTCACAGTCTGGCCTTGAGACTGGCCAAGCACTTTGCTCACCACTAGCACTTTTTGCACTATAATAGTCTTCTCTCTCTCTATTCTCTGCTTCTTTATCTATCGTTCTTCCAGTCTCACCCTCCCCCAAATATACCCCATATACAACTTTTCTTTTTTCAGTTTCTTACAGTAATGAAGACCATTCTGTAGTCCAAGGCTGTTTTCAAGTGGTATTTTGTGTTGAGTTGCTATTATAGAAGAAAAACATTAAGACATTCGTATTTCAGGTTTGAGTTTGTGAAATGTCTACAGAATGTAAATACAAAAATTTCACAGTAAAATGGGAAGGTTGCAAGGCAAGAATGTAAATCAAAATGCCTATAAATATCAAATTCCTTTTACCCATTGAACATATAAAGCAGCAAAACCTATAACATCCAAACTACTCACATCTTCTCTATCTAATATAAAATGGTGTCATCAAAATAATTATTTTCAACTTTGCACATGGACTACATTACACTAAATAGTCCCATTCAGTGTCTTTAACTCTTACATGCACACAACAATGCACATATTTATTTAGTTTTACCGTTGATATTCTTACAATGCTTTCATATATTTATTGTGTATGAGAGCAAAGGTCAATAAAGATTTGTCATTTTATAATGTTTGAAAAGATAATAAACTATAGAATAATTCAAGTCCCCCTGCAGTCACTATTTTTCTCCCTTTAAACTCATCTTTGATAAGCAAAATAAAATATTGAAATGCTTTTTTCCTGTGAAAATACAAAAAAAAATAAATAAATAAAAACTTACCTCATTTAGTATATGCGGATCCATGAATATGCTAACTAGTTCCCGATTATCCTCACTCACACCAGCCAGGACCTGCTCCACTTTCACTCAGTTAATTGTAGTAGTAAACACTACACAATGGCAAGTTGGCAATATTGGACAAATCGTTTTCGGAGAGTGAATGTGCCAGTGAATTTTTTTTTTTTTTTCTTCAAATTCTGAATGAAATTGTAGCCTAAAAAGTGCACAAAGAGCACTCCTCTTGAAATCACTAAAAAGCTCTCATTCATCTTAGTTTAGCATAATGCTACAATATTCTATTGTAATCTGAAGTTCTAAGCTCTACAACACTGCACGATCTCACATTTACATTGCGTCTAGACGTTTGTTTTAATGAGATGATTCACATACATGCATAACTCAGCACTGAACAAACACCTCTAATTGGCTATTGCATTTAAAAAAAAAAAAAAACAAAACGGAAATGTATGTGATTGGCTACATTGCTCAACGCTGTAAAAACACATTGGAAACTTATGACCAGTGGAGATAATTATATGAAAAGTCCATCCCAGCAAGTTGACGGGATTGGCTACATGTTCGTGATGGTAGGAAACAGGGGCGGTGTCGGCGGCAATAACCATGTGGGCAGCGCACTGTTGCGCTATGGGCATCCCGAGTTCGAATCCCTGCTTGAGGACCTTTCCCGATCCCACCCCTTCTCTCTTTCCCACTTTGGTTCCTGTCATCTCTACACTGCCCTGTCATAATAATAAAAAAAAAGGAAATAGGCAGTTTCAAACAATGTTTTTGAGACTTTGGTACACCACAGTTTTAAGGGAAAAAAAAAAAAAAAAACCTTCAGAAGTGGTATTGACTGATGAGTTTACACATCTTCAAGCATATTAAAAACACCACACAGACATGTAAACAATGTTAAAAACTTTTCACCACCACGGCACCTTAATAAATGGCCATTTTTTTATGTTAGAAGTTGAGCACCATTCATATAAACAGAATGGTACTGCCATACTATACCACTGCCATGTGTAAAAAAATATGTTTTAAAACATCTGTAAAAATAAGACAAGTGAATAAAATTTAGAGGGAATGACCCAGGTCTAATGTCTGTTGTATTGTGTTTCTGTTTGTACTGTATTGACTAGACTTGACCGATTGACCACAGAATAATTTTGAGGTTTTATGTTAGCACTCTGATTTTATTCTGTGCTCCTCTAATTATAAGTCATCTGTTTTTCCACAGTTATAAGAATTTCCCTAGTTTACGGTTGGAGCTGTTTGATCGTCCACAAGAGCTGAGACCAGCACTGAGTACAGGAGCCGCAGGGGCCAGTGTGTCCAGCAGCCCTGCCCTGTTAGCCAAGAGAACCAAACAGGTGAAGATTTTCTTACAGGAATTATCGTATGCCATACTAGAAATTATGGTATGCTATCGTACCCAGACTTTTCCAGATTATAATGTGCATTACCGATTCACATTACATTTAAAGGGGAAGTCGTGGCCTAACGGTTAGAGAGTTGGACTCGTAACCTAAAGGTTGCAAGTTCGAGTCTCAGGTCCGGCAGGAATTGTAGGTGGGGGGAATGAATGTACAGTGCTTTCTCCACCCTCAATACCATGACTGAGGTGCTGTGTGTGTGCACTTTGGATGGGTTAAATGCAGAGCACAAATTCCGAGTATGGGTTACCATACTTGGTCACATGTCACGTCACTTTCACTTTCACATTTATACAAGAGTCTTAAAAAATGTTCTGTTTTTAACTTGACACCTTTAAAATTCAGCACTCATGGCAAAGGTGTGACATAATGACTCTAAATTAGAACCTTTAAAAGTACAGCTGTTAAGAAATACAGGTGCATCTCAAATTAGAATGTCGTGGAAAAGTTTCAACTCAAATTGTGAAACTCGTGTATTAAATAAATTCAGTTCACACAGACTGAAGTACTTTAAGTCTTTGGTTCTTTAAATTGTGATGATTTTCGCTCACATTTAACAAAAACCCACCAAATCACTATCTAAAAAAATTTGAATACTTCATAAGACCAATAAAAAAAAACATTTTTAGTGAATTGTTGGCCTTCTGGAAAGTATGTTAATTTACTGTATATGTACTCAATACTTGGTAGGGTCTCCTTTTGCTTTAATTACTGCCTCAGTTCGGCTTGGCATGGAGGTGATCAGTTTGTGGCACTGCTGAGGTGGTATGGAAGCCCAGGTTTCTTTGACAGTGGCCCTCAGCTCTTCTGCATTTTTTGGTCTCTTGTTTCTCATTTTCCTCTTGACAATACCCCATAGATTCTCTATGGGGTTCAGGTCTAGTGAGTTTGCTGGTCAGTCAAGCACACCAACACCATGGTCATTTAACCAACTTTTGGTGCTTTTGGCAGTGTGGGCAGGTGCCAAATCCTGCTGTAAAATGAAATCAGCATCTTTAAAAAGCTGGTCAGCAGAAGGAAGCATGAAATTCTCCAAAATTTCTTGGTAAACGGGTGCAGTGACTTTGGTTTTTAAAAAACACAATGGACCAACACCAGCAGATGACATTGCACCACAAATCATCACAGACTGTGGAAACTTAACACTGGACTTCAAGCAACTTGGGCTATGAGCTTCTCCACCCTTCCTCCAGACTCTAGGACCTTGGTTTCCAAATGAAAGACAAAACTTGCTCTCATCTGAAAAGAGGACTTTGGACCACTGGGCAACAGTCCAGTTCTTCTTCTCCTTAGCCCAGGTAAGACGCCTCTGATGTTGTCTGTGGTTCAGGAGTGGCCTAACAAGAGGAATACGACAACTGTAGCCAAATTCCTTGACACGTCTGTGTGTGGTGGCTCTTGATGCCTTGACCCCAGCCTCAGTCCATTCCTTGTGAAGTTCACCCAAATTCTTGAATCGATTTTGCTTGACAATCCTCATAAGGCTGCGGTTCTCTCGGTTGGTTGTGCAGCTTTTTCTTCCACAGTTTTTCCTTCCACTCAACTTTCTGTTAACATGCTTGGATACAGCACTCTGTGAACAGCCAGCTTCTTTGGCAGTGAATGTTTGTGGCTTACCCTCCTTGTGAAGGGTGTCAATGATTGTCTTCTGGACAACTGTCAGATCAGCAGTCTTCCCCATGATTGTGTAGCCTAGTGAACCAAACTGAGAGACCATTTTGAAGGCTCAGGAAACCTTTGCAGGTGTTTTGAGTTGATTAGCTGATTGGCATGTCACCATATTCTAATTTGTTGAGATTTGTTGTGAATTGGTGGGTTTTTGTTAAATGTGAGCCAAAATCATCACAATTAAAAGAACCAAAGACTTAAACTACTTCAGTCTGTGTGCATTGAATTTAATACATGAGTTTCACAATTTGAGTTGAATTACTGAAAGAAATGAACTTTTCCACGACATTCTAATTTGAGATGCACCTGTATAACAACTAAAAATTCAGTCCCGCTTCATATTATGTGGCCTTTACTACTGTGTACTTAATTTTAAGTTAAAAATTTGATACAATGCACTTATTGTGTACATTGTCATAGTTGTGAGTTGTTGTCTTCTTATTGTCTTCATGTTTGATCAATCAAAGCATTATCTAATAGTGGTAGCTAGATGCATTTCAGCTATTTCCTGGAACCTTTTAAGTTATTTTACTTCTCTGAGACACATTTAGATTTTCTGCACGATGGCGCCCTCTGGCTTCTCATATGAATAAAACATAAATGTGTTTATAGCGCTCCATAATGGTCACACCACCCTGTTTTGGGTAAAAAAATAAATAAATAAATAAATAATACAAATCATGCATAAAAATAAATAAATAAAATGGGGGGAAAATAATACTTCTCTCTAAAGAAAATTTAAGTAAACATATGCAAATCTGTTTTTTCTCCAGTGTTTTGCCACTTCAATAAATATTCACAGTTAAAGGAAAACGCCACCGTTTTTCCATATTCCAATATGTTTTTCCCTCAACTTAGACGAGTTGATAAGTACCTCTCCCGTCTCAGTGCGTGCACTCAATCGCTGTAGCACGCGGTGCCACTATTCTAGCATTTAGCTTAGCACCATTGATTCCTTAGGATCCAAACAGAGATGAATTTAGAAGCTACCAAACACTTCCGTGTTTTCCCTATTTAAAGACGTTTACATGAGTAGTTACACGAGTAAGTATGGTGACACAAAATAAACAGTGGCGATTTTCTAAGTGGATAAAAAATTATAACTATAATGTATGGCGGAAGAGTACTTCGCAGCACTTCGACCTCGGCGCAGTAATATCATCACTCCTGAAAACTCCCCCTCCCCCTCTCCCTCTAACTTCCATCAATAGAACCAATATTACTGCGCCGAGGTCGAAGTGCTGCAAAGTGCTCTTCCGCCATACATTATAGTTATCATTTTTTATCTGCTTAGAAAATTTCCCCGTTTTATTTTTTGTCACCATACTTACTCTTGTAACTACTCATGTAACCGTCTTTAAATAGGGAAAACATGGAAGTGTTTGGTAGCTTCTAAATTCATCTCTGTTTGGATCCTAAGGAATGAATGGTGCTAAGCTAAACGCTAGCATAGTGGCGCCGCGCGCTAGAGAGATTAAGTGCACGCACTGAGACGGGAGAGGCACATATTAAATCGTCTAAGTTGAGGGAAAACATATTGAAATATGGAAAAACGGTGGCATTTTCCTTTAAATGTTCATATTTTTGTAGAACTTGTAATACACTACCATTAAAAAGTTTGGGTTAAGAAAAAAATAATTCATAAATTACTAATTAATTGCAAAAGAAACATTCAGAAAGATTAAACCGATCCCAAATTATTGACTGGTAGTGTAGGGTCAATAGTAAATGAGTTGGCCACCAGGTTAATGTCTCCATGTCAGCAGAGTTTTTTTATTTCAGGCTGTCTGTGTGCTAGTCATAACATCAGTTGCTCAAGCACTCGAGAGTCGAGAAGCGCTTTGCTCTTACTGACTCTGCTCTGCATGCAGCAGTTAAAAAGTAAACAAAGATCAGCTGATCTTAACAAACTACAGAATAACTTCCCCCAACTGTTGCTATTTCTGCGGTCGAGTGCTCTTTGTAGATACTGTACTGGTATTTCAGTGTGTAAGACATTGTATGCTGCATAGACTGTAAAAAAGATGGATGACACTTCTCTACTTCCTTTTACTATAGAAAAGTGAAGCCAAAATATTGCAGGTGTGGCTGCAGTCATCTTGTGCTGATAACGTCAGTCAGAGCCTGAGTCTGTGCAGTAGTGATGGACCCTTTTCTTACTTTTACTTACTTTTAGTCATTTAGCAGACGCTTTTATCCAAAGCGACTTACAAATGAGGACAACAGAAACAATCAATTGTAGTATTAAAACAACTAAAACTGATCCAAAACTAAAAGCTAAAACTTTATAAATAGTGTATATATACACACATTAAAAAAATAATTAAATAAAAATGAGAAATGCGTATGACAATTTCTAAACTTAACATTTAAATGAAAACAAAATAAAGCTACAAACAATTCAAAATATTAAGAGAACAAAAGGTATAAGAGTGTAATAATGATTCTAACATAAAACTAAGCCAAACACCAAAAACAACTACGTGTATGTACACACACAGACATATATGCACACACACACATATCCATAAATTCAATATTATTTCATTTCCATGTAGTTTGTTGAAGTACTAAAATAACTCAAATTAAATAAAACTAAAACTTAATAAATAACTTATACAGACATAATAGAAAAAACTAATAAAATGACAAACATAACTACAACTGTAACTAAAATTAAAATAGATAACATATACAAATCAAACTACATTAGTTTAACAGTAATCCTAAAAAAATAACTGTGCCAAACATACAAGTAAGAAAAGGTTATAAAAACTGAAAGAGAAGTGAAACAAGTAATAGGAAAGAGAATAAATGAAAAGCGATACTTATCCCTGTCCGGTGGAGTCGCTCGGTAGAGTCGATGGTCTTTACACACTTCGGTCTTCACATGACGAGGGCTTCACACGAGGGCTGCCACGGTATAATAACCTTTTTTATACCCGTCTAACAAAACACTAATTGAATTCAGCTGGACACACTTTCCTGTTAATCACAATAAATGGCCACGCAAGCGCAGACACTAACAAGGTACGCCATACAATATGAGACCAAACGCGATTTTTGTGATCTTGTGATCTTTTCACAAGACTGTGATGACGCGTTTAACGGTCATCAGCATCGTAAATCCTCAAAAGTTTTTTATATTTTGATTTTTTTTTCTTTGCATCAAATTAAAAAAAAGAAGAAAAAAAAAAGTAGTTAATGCTAATCCGAGGGTTTTTCCTAATGCAGCGTCTATGGGAGGGACGGTAAATTTGACATTGTTCTCTCTTCTGACTGCCGTTATCAGCCGCTCTCAATTTTTTTTTGAAAGTCATAAACACTAATGTGGAGTTTTTCTTTTGTTATTTGAGCAAATGGGAATGCAAAAAATATTTTGTGGTGCTCTCCCATTCACTGCTCTTGAAGTTAACCCAACTATGATGACTTTCGCTGCTGAGAAACCTGGAAATGTGAAAAAAGTCCGTTATGAGCTGGAGCCGCGGTATCAAAATCCCGCCCAAACTCCCACACTCCCAGTCGCAAATACACAATCATGACACTACATGCCATTTTTATAGCATCAAATAACTAACTAAAAGCAAACTTATTAAAAAATAAACACTGAAATGACAAAAACGTTATTTATTGTGTAACTTGATTTTTTTTTTTTTTTTGTTTGTTTGTTTGTTTTTTTTGGTTTGGCTTACGTCCCATTTGTTTACATACATCTAAAATATAGGAAAATAGTTTGTCAAAAATGCGAGGACAAAAAAAAGTAATTTTTCAGCTAAGGTCAGTTCATTGATGAATCAGTGATGTCATCATCCAGTTCAGCTCTCTTCAAATAGTGTCTGTGCAATCAGTCAAGCGTCCCCAACTAAGCAAGCCAAAGGCTACAGTAGCAAGGAACCAAAATTACATCGGTGACAGAAATGGAGAAATTTGGAGAAATGGAGAAATGTATTGTACATATTTGGTGAAGACCTAAATGAGACTAAAATGTATATGCATTTAATGGAATTCTCTTTTCAATTTAGGTGCTGTGTCATGTTATATGAATAAAGTTTTTAGATCTCTAGATTAATTTATGGTTTGAACTTCGCCCTCTGTGAACATTTCGTTAGAAGCTTTAGGCTGTCAGGTTTTTTTGCATTTATTCCCAGTCTTTATTGTTGGACTTCAAATTCGCCTTTAATTTTATTTATTTTAAGAACATTTATGCAATTATAATAAAGAGCGTACATTTCTAAAAATAAACAAACAAATAACTAATAGTAATTTTAACTACAGTAGGTAGTCAACAAAAATGGCCATTACAGCTGCACGTAAATACCACCCAGTCACTTGTGAAACTCATTCTCGAAATCACCATCAGGTGGCGCAAAGGGGACCGTTGGCGCTGTTACCCAGTAAAGCTGGAATTATGACATTTTCACTTGTGAATGAAGATGAAATAAAATAAATAACTGATAACATTATTAACGATAACAATATAGCATTATAACATTGAATCAATGTAACTACTGTTACAGCGACAGCAGTACTTGAAGTATGCTTACTTTGTACTGTACAATACTAGACTGTATTTTAGATTATTATACATTTAAAGAGGTGTGCATTATGCTATAAAATAAATAAAATGATCAAAAAGGTAGATTACTGTGAATGTAAAAATGAGTGTTATAGGCCTGGCCTTGTTTTATAAACACATATTTACTATGTCACTATTGTGACCACATTAATTTTATTAGAGGAATGTTCAGTGTATATTTCTAGCATTTGTATTTTTGACAATGTGAAAATAATTACATTTAGCATATAAATCCATGTTTTGAACAGGCTACCACTTTTAATGTTTTGATGCAAAGTAAACATGATTATATGACATGATTCAGTGATATAAATAATACTGCACACCTGTTAAATGTGTAAAACTCTAAAATACTATATAGTACTTTGTTGCACAGAGTAAAAATGTAAGTACAGTCTCAGTCACAGAAGGATAAATATAGTAGAGAAATTAAGCGATAAGGAGAAACAGGTGAGCGATAATAGCACAAGGAAGTGACAGAAACAAAGCAAAAGGAAAGAAAACACAAGGAGAGCTCAAACCAGAGTCCTGACAGCAACATTAAAGGAATTTCTTTATACCGGTAGTATGTACAGGCTGTTCTGTTCAATACATTGAAAGTGGATGATGACTACAGCTGTCGAGTTCCAAAAAAAAAAAAAAAGACAATTGCTGCCCAAGTGCACAAACAGGGTACATAGGTTTGATCTAATAATATAGACAAAATTGTTTCTTTTAACCTGAAAGCAGTTTAACAGGGAATGCCCTTCAATGCCCCTTTGTGGTCTCTGAACCTGAAGTATTACTTTTTTGTTCCACACAGGAAATCAAAATGGCCTACAAGCTGGCAAAGCGTTTCTATTCCAATCCACCCCAGTGGGCAAAGTGTCTGTTTAGTCACTGCTACAGTCTGTGGTTCATCTGTCTTCCTGCCAGCATGCGTACAGCTCAATCCAAATCCCGCACCATGCAGCAGGCCTTCAATGTTCTGCTCAAGATGAGGAGCTCTGAGGTGGAGGTGCTCGATGAGGTGTGTAGATAACATCTATTTTGTTATATATTTTATTATTATTGTTATTATCATTGCAGCATTTATTCAGTTATTATTGACAATAACTTGTAAGTGGATTTAGATCTTATTGATTGTTGCAATTCACTTTACTGCTACACTATAAAATATAGGCAGCTAATATATTTGTAATTAAGCAAATGTAAAGTAAATTAAATAATATATAGGATTCTTTTTCACTCTTTATACAAGTTTTAACTGAACTGTGCCCTAAACCTTAGATGGTCTGAATGTGATTATAATGTTTCATTAATTAAACACATGTGCATCCCTGACCACCACCAAAGATGGTTTGAGAGATCAGATTACAATATATCTCAAACTATCTATTTAGCATGTATGTATTTAGCATGTTATGTATTTAGCAATGTCTATTTGTGTTCAGATCTTGAAACAGATGTTAATACCAAGCTTAAACGGGGTCATAGGGATCTGAAACTATAGTTGAGTTCTTTCCTTACACATTTCTTTCAGGAAAAGACACTTAAATTGCCTCCCGTGACTTGTGTATTCATTCATGTATTCATGTACTTGTGTATGTAAAGAATGACTGTCTGTAGACCTTGTTGTGACCCTACAGCACAACTGTTGTGTTTAACAGGTGTGTTACCGTGTGGTGATGCAGTTGTGCGGTTTGTGGGAGATGCCTGTCATGGCTGTGCGTGTCTTAATGGAGATGAAAAAGGCTGGTGTTGAACCCAATGCTATTACTTATGGATACTACAACAAGGTGATGAACACTCCCTTACTTAACATACACAATAGCACTGCACAACACAGCAATGCAATGCAGACCTGTGAAGACCACTGTACCTTTACATATTGATACTGCAAAGCAGCATGGTCTTATTTGTGACCCTGGAGCACAAAACCAGTCATAAGTAGCACAGGTATATTTGTAGCAATAACCAACAATACATTGTGTGGGTCAAAATTATTGATTTTTCTTTTATGCCAAAAAATCATTAGGATATTAAGTAAAGACCATGTTCCATGAAGATATTTTGTAAATTTCCTACCGTAAATATATAAAAACTTTTTTGATTAGTAATATGCATTGCTAAGAACTTAATTTGGACAAATTTATAGGTGATTTTCTCAATATTTTGATTTTTTTGCACCCTCAGATTCCAGATTTTCAAATAGTTGTATCTCAGCCAAATATTGTCTTATCCTAACAAACCAAACATCAATGGAAAGTGTATTTATTCAGCTTTCAGATGATGTATAAATCTCAATTTCAGAAAATTGACCCTTATGACTGGTTTTGTGGTCCAGGGTCATATTTTATAATAGTATCTTCCTATTACTAAGAGTTTGTTTTTGTTATCTAGAATTTTTGTTTAGTTCAACAAAAGAATGTAGCTGTCAAATATTTGTTTCAGGGTTTGTTTGTTTTTTCCACAGTCTCAGATGCCTTAGTCATGAGAGAGACAAACTCATTGATGTGTTAAATCATAATGGTTTTGTCTATCAACATACAACCTGAATTCCGGAAATGTTGGGACGTTTTTTAAATTTGAATAAAATGAACACTAAAAGACTTTCGAATCACATGAGCCAATATTTTATTCACAATAGAACATAGAGAACAACAAATGTTGACACTTTGACACTTTTATCCACTAAATGAGCTCATTTCAAATTTGATGCCTGCTACGGTTCTCAAAAAAGTTGGCACGGGGGCAACAAAGGGCTGAAAAAGCAAGAAATTTTGAAAAGATTAAGCTGGGAGAGCATCTAGCAGCTAATTAAGTTAATTGCCATCAGGTCTGTAACATGATTAGCTATTAAAGGAGTCTTAAAGAGGCAGAGTCTCTCAGAAGTAAAGATGGGCAGAGGCTCTCCAATCTGTGAAAGAGTGCACAAAAGATTGTGGAATACTTTAAAAACAATGTTCCTCAATGTCAAATTGCAAAGGCTTTGCAAATCTCATCATCTACAGTGCATAACATCATCAAAAGATTCAGAGAAACTGGAGAAATATCTGTGCGTCAGGGACAAGGCCGAAGACCTTTGTTGGATGCCTGTGGTCTTTGGGCCCTCAGACGACACTGCATCACTCATTAGCATGATTCTGTCATTGACATTACTAAATGGGCCCAGGAATACTTCCAGAAATCACTGTCGGTAAACACAATCCGCCGTGCCATCTGCAGATGCCAACTAAAGCGCTATCATGCAAAAAGGAAGCCATATGTGAACATGGTTCAGAAGTGCCGTCATGTTCTGTGGGCCAAGGCTCATTTAAAATGGACTATTTCTAAGTGGAAAAGTGTTCTATGGTCAGACGAGTCCAAATGTGGCATTCCTGTTGGAAATCACAGACGCCGTGTCCTCTGGGCTAAAGAGGAGGGAGACCTTCCAGCGTCTCATCAGCGTTCAGTTCAGAAGCCAGCATCTCTGATGGTATGGGGGTGCATAAGTGCTTACGGTATGGGCAGCTTGCATTTTTCGGAAGGCACTATGAATGCTGAAAGGTATATAAAGATTTTAGCAACATATGCTCCCCTCCAGACGACGTGTATTTCAGCAGGACAATGCAAAACCACATACTGCAGCTATTACAACAGCATGGCTTCGTAGTAGAAGAGTCCGGGTACTGAATTGGCCTACCTGCAGTCCAGATCTTTCACCTATAGAGAACATTTCACGCAACTTTTTTGAGACCTGTATAAGGCATCAAATTTGAAATGAGCTCATTTTGTGCATAAAATTATAAATTTTGTCAGTTTAAACATTTATGTTCTCTATGTTCTATTGTGAATAAAATAGTGGCTCATGTTATGTGAAAGTCTTTTAGTTTTCAGTTTATTCAAATTTAAAAAACATCCCAACATTTCCAGAATTCGGGTTGTATAATCTGTAACATTTTGTTGCAATCAGACCAATCAGAAAATCAGACCAATGGTCTAGGAGGAGTTCAGTTGGTTTTAATCAAAATTGAAAATGGCAGCCTGTAAGTAGGCATAATTAGAGGCCAAGCAATGAAGCTACGTAGGCACCTCTATTGTAGTCATTGGTGTTCTTATTAGGGGCCAAGCACTTCTTGTTTTCTTGTTTGTTCTTGTTCTTGTTCTTCTTTTTCTTCTCTCCCCACCCCCCACCCCCCCACACACAGACAGAGTGATAGTCCCAACTATAACCACAGTGAATGTTAAGATGCTAAGAACTTTTAAACTGTAAAGTCTAAAATCAAAAGTTATTTAATTCAAGTTTATTAGTCAGACCAAACAAATTTGGCAAAGTGCACACCAGAATGAACATGAGGTTATACATGTATCTCAGCAACGATTTAGTGTATACAGACCAAACTTGGTCTATTTTAAGACAACCATGATTTTCCAAGTTTTTATTTTGGTAAAATAATTAACATTTTGCAGATTCTGCTAGGGGGAACTTTTGACCTCAACTGTAAGTGTGTCATTGTCACCTCACACTGACCACACCACATTAGTGCCAAGCTGCCAACTATTACTCAAATGTGATAGACCATAGCCATTTCGACTTAAACCATATTAATTACTAAATACTGCAGTTGGTCTGGTGCTCCCTGCCATTACTTAGCTTCTTCTTTTGCCACTGTTGTTCTTGGACCCTTAATTGCTGCTTGCAGCTATATTTGGTATTGATGTTCACAACATGGCCTAGGCCAGGCAATCTATGAAAATCAGTCTCATGACAACAGAAAGAAATCAATAGATATTAGCATTTTTTAAAAAAGGCATGGTGCCAATGACACATACAGACTTTTGTGATAATACAAAATACCACGCTATACTACAAAGTTCAAAATGGCAGACACCCAAAATGGGTGACATTATTTTGGCTCATTGGAAAATGCACCATTCAATTCAAATGCTGCACCAAATCTAAGGAGTCTCATGATTTTTGATCGTTGAGACCAAAATCCTCTGTTCAGAAGTCATAAGCATATCCACAGGTCATGTTTGTCATTACACACACCAAGTTTGGTATGAATACTAAAGTTTTGCAAATAGATTGCCGCTTATCTATTTTGACATGATCTTTGTCAGATTAAGTCACACATTTTTTTTTGAGAACGAACCAAATTCCATAACGTTTTATTATTGTTAAGTAATTGATCTGTAGACCACAAACTTTAAAGGTGTATTTAAAAAAAGTTCTTCACTGACAGATGAGATTATTCCACTCAAGAGTTTAGCAGTCACTAGTGTCTTCTACTTTATAGTTAGATTGAATTTGTTCATAACTGATGAATTTTGTAACACATTTTGTAACTTGAGCTGATTAACAACACTTCTGTCTTCAGTAGAGCTGCTTGTTAAGCTTGTTTCCTAGTGAACAAACTTTACACACTTATTGAACTGAACTAAACCAACACTGTACTTAATGAATAATAATGCTATCATCTTCCTACGCTATTGTCTTTCTATTGTCTTTCTATGTTTGGATCACTGATTCTGTTACTTTCCTGTTTAATACAGTGAAGCTACTTTGAAGCAATCTCTTTTGCACAAAGCACTATTAAAATAATGATGACTTGACATCCATTGAATTACAAATTCAGGAGCATTACAAATGTCAGTGTGTTATCATTATGAAAAAATTTGTCATGGTTACTGCTGACCTGTAAATGGCTGTACTTTATCCAGGCTGTCCTTGAAAGTCCTTGGCCTAGTCGTAACCGTAGCGGACTATTCATGTGGACCAAAATGCGGAACCTGGTGCGAGGAGTGGTGCAGTTTAAACAGGCGTTGCGTGGAACAGCACTTAGAGGACCTTCTCTGATAACTACAGGTTTGAGTTCCTTCCTTCCTATGCTCATGCATTTGAAATGTTTTATACATATTGGCTCTTTGTGGTATTTAGATATGGTTAGATACAGGATGCAGTTTGGTGGTTGACTGCTTTTGATATTACCCCCTCTGGACACTTTATCCCTGCTTCTGGTCAGACGGGAATGTATTTGCCATTTCCAACAGTAGTGTTTTCCTACCAGCATATTAAAATATGCATTACAAGAGTGGAATGGTAACTAGACTAATATTACTTTATAATTTTAGGTCTAATGTTCATAAATGGCATGCCAAAACTTTTGCTAGCTACTGCAGTGCACTTTCACTGCAGCCACTCTTTCATGAGACCAAAGCAGATTTTCATTTGGTGAATCACACTCTGGGTATATGTACAGTATCTTAGTGTGGTCTGGGCTTTGTGCAGAATACTCAAGATCTCCATATTTGTTTTGGAGACCTGATTTGTGCAAAAGGGTATTGGCATGCTTAAATAGAAAAGGATCATCCTCAAGCTTTTCTATAAAAAAAAAAAAAATCTACAGCAAGTAATTGTATGATGTAGTTTCATGATTCGTCTTTACAAACATGACTGCAATAGTCAAACTTAATTAAGAAGATATTATAGTATTTTTAATTCCATATAGCTAAACAGAAAAACTATTTGTTTTACTATAATGTTGAAAATGTCATGCAATTGAAAAAAGTTGATATGGAAAAACAAATAATTTGCCTACATTGAACATTCAGGCTAAAATTCACAAAACTGCACTACAATTAACATTTAATTGTGCCAGAGACCAGTAGGTGTTTTGGCAGACCTGTGCACCCGTAGTCTGGGAAATGCTGGCTTGGAGCACATTACAATCTCTAGCAAGCTGTTTAAATTTGCACTGTTTATTTAGCAAATGCAACTTTAAAATGAAAAATGTAAAACGGATATTATAAATGTAGGACTAATTTTATTTAGACGTGTGATAGTAAAGATTCAATAACATAAAAAAAAAAAACAAGTACTGATATTTAGTTCTTACCATTATGAAACAAATTTGTGAAATGGTGTGTGTTTTTGTATAGAGCTTTCAGCGGGTACAGCAGCAGGTGCTGATGGAGACAGACTGAGTCATGGCAGTATAGACAGCTCAAATGAGCCTATTGTAGAGGAACACATTCTCTTCCCTCACAGCCTTATAGTTGAGGTTGCTATTGACAGTCACTATAGCACAGGTACTGTAGATGTGACATTAAATATAATTTTACTTACATTTCTTTTTTGTATTGTTGATTGAGTATGTTTTGTATTCATGATTTCATAAGCCGGTCAGTCTGATCAGGGTTATGGATCTAAGGACGAGCTGCCCCACTACCTTACTGATGGAACTATAACCTCTCCACCTCTCTCCACCAACCACAGTAGCAGTAGCAAAGCAACCAAGATCCAAAATGGTACTGTATTGGATTGTTAAACTTAATATAGTTTTAAAATGCAGAGGAAATGCATTGAAGTTAATACAAATTTGCAATAATTAAATAATACAACAATTGTCCCACACTTTATGGACTTAATATTTCGCGTGTAACTAAAATGTATTTGCCAAAGTACTACTGCAATGCCATTTTCACTCAAAAATGTTTTTTGGGTGATATTTTATTCTTGTTGAGGTTCTATGATAATTACATCAATGAAACAGAATGAAACATTTGTCAAAATGAATAAATGGATTAACATCATTCAAAATTTAATCTTTAAACATATTTAATCACATACAATAATGTGTTATTATTTACATCCCTGGATTGTCTGTTATACACTGCTATCAGGATTATTTATTTAAGATAGTGTCATCTTTTTGTCTCTTTAAAGGGGACGATATTGCTAGTTCTGTGGACAGTGTTGTAGCTGTGACGGAGCCCCCCAGCCCTGCTGAGATAGCACCTTCTGTAGCCAGCATTGTTAAACTGTCTACTGAGATCCCTGTCCACTTTGACAGCACTGCAGAGTCAGACAGGGGAGAATCTGGTCAGTCACTGAAAATTTACTCTATGATTAACAAAAAGACTAGATACAAATTCTTTTTCCTGCATTTTATTTTCACAAGAACAGAAACCTAAACCCGAAACTTACTTAAAACTTTAACATTGTTATTTTTGTTGCCTTGCAAGCACTGTATTTTCCTTTTGGACTTGCAAAATCTAGTATTTATTTAGAGCTTTATAAAATAAGTAACTTTTTTTTGTTGTTGTCATATATGTCTCCAGCAGGTGTATGTACAGCTAAGCTCTTCATTCCCCGTAAGAAGAGTGAAGATGTGTCCCTGCCTGTGGAGGATGACTCCGTAATCCCAGTTTCACAACTCTCCCAGGCTGGACAGCAGCAGAGAATGAAAGCCTTTGTGGAGCGCAGCTGCAGTTTCAGCGCAGAGAGCAAAGCTGGCATGCTACAAAAAAAGGGCAGTCTGGAGCTCAGTGCTGATCATATGGGCGCAGATGCAAAAATCCTTGCATCCGCATTCTCCGGCAGTCTGACCCCTCCTCCATTTACAACCAACGCTCCCTTTAAAGAGTGTAAGATGGATGCTACAACGAGCTCTGCCCTCCAGCAGGAACATGAAAATAAGCAGAAGGAAAACAAAGCATTCAGTTCTGCGGAAGAGAAAGTGGGAAAAAGTGGAGAGCAGAAAGATTCAGTAGACACACCCCAGAGGAGTGACGTTGTGGGACGAAGCATAAGCAGTGGCTCTTCCTCCTCTAAAGCTGTGGAAAGGGAGGATGTTGAGGTGGGGGCGGATCCTCTTTCACTCTTTGCATCGGAAACTGAGGATGCAACCTCCATTCAGAGCCAGGAGTCCACACGGCCCTTTCCACCTGTGGTGTCAAGGAATCTTGCAGATGAGATTGAGATGTACATGAGCCTCCAGAGCCCCTTGAATGGTAAATCTTCCAGCATGGAGTTGCAACAGGGATCAAACCACAAATCAGTTAACTGTCCAGACTCTCCTGAAATAAAGCAGTCTTTAGAAAGAAGATCGAGCCTTCCGATTGGTCCGGTCAAAATTGCTAGTTTAACAGAGACTCCGAAGCGTAGCCCTGCTGTCACGCGCTCTAAGACATTTGCAGTCAAGTCCCCCAAGACCCCAGGCTCTGCAGGTCAAAGGTCATCATCGCTGACTGCGCTTGTAAAGTCATCACAGAGCAGTTCACTGGGATCCGTCATCAACTCCATATCAGGCATCAAGATGGACTCTCTGCTGTTAGGGCCTAAAGTAGATATGCTTAAGTCAGGCATGAAGCAAGCAGCCAATGTGGCCAGCAAAATGTGGGATGCAGTGGCCTCAGCCTACTCCTACTCAGATGATGAGGTGAGAGACTAAGAAATAAAGATGCTAGGAAATCCAGAGAGGTTTTCTTGAGTATCTTCATGATTGGAGATCATGATGCATGCAAACCAAAATCTGAGTTCCACCAACCGCTCTAGAGAATAAAACTCAGGAGTAATTAGGTCAACAAACAGCTTTAGTAACAATCTTCCACTTTACTAACATTCTTGTTGAACCCTTAATGGTGATTATTTTAAAAATATGTTCCAAGTGTGTTCATTGTTATAAATGAAAGCCAGGGATAGACAGAAAGTAGTCTAAAATATACCAATACCTACCTACTGTTTGTTGAGGGCAGTAGCTTTTAAAGGAGTCATGAATTTCATTTTTTTTTTACTTTAAAATGCTTCCTGAGGCACACTTATAATGCAGGATTTTCCATTAAAATTTTAGAAATAAAAGGAAATTTATACCCTGATTTTTTGTTTAAAAAAGTAAAATCTGCATGTGTCCTAACATCCCCTTGCCCCTGAGGGTCACTAGACCTCAATTTGGTTTAAGAAACTAAAATATCCACTAGTTCATCTCATGTAGTATCATCAGTACCAAAACTCCCTGTGTGTGAAGCTAACCTCTTAAGCATTCCAGCTTTTCCTCATTGTAAATGTTGGACATATGTTTAGTCTGAACTGTATTTTGGATGTCTGTGATTCAGGAGGAAAGCTCACAGCCCCGAGACAGTTTCCCAGCTAGGCTAGAAGAGCAGTTGCTGTCTACAGAAGGAGCAACAGAGAACACTTTACCCAGAGGCCTGATGCCCAGCCTGGCCTCAAATGAGCTCACACACAGCAACACCAGCCTGGGCAGCAGCAGTGGAAGCAGCGATACCAGCCGTGCACAGCTGTCGACACGTAAGACTCATACATACATGTCATGTTGAATGTCCACTCCAAAACACATGTATCAGCATGAGGCCAACGAAGATTCGTTTCATCAGTCATTTTATTTCTTATTTTGAAGACAAAGTGGTGTCTGTACACTGTGTTCTTTTGATTGAAAATTTATTTTTTGGCATTCTTTACAGCTTTGACTCCAGGCCGCTCAATGAGAGGTGCAGACTCAGAGAGGTCTGAACATAGTTCCTCTCATCATGCCAGCACCTCCAGCATTTACCAGAATTGTGCTTTAGAGGTGAGAGCATTGCCCTCTGCTGATGCTTAAACACAGTATCACTGCAGAATTAAGTAGTGAAGTTGAACTTCATGTTTCTTTTGGGCAGGTTCTAATGTCCAGCTGCTCTCAGTGTCGGTCTTGTGAAGCTCTGGTGTATGACGAGGAGATCATGGCAGGCTGGACAGCTGATGACTCCAATCTCAACTGCACCTGTCCTTTCTGTCAAATCTCTTTTCTCCCTCTACTCCATGTTGAATTCCATGACCTGCGCTCTACACCGGGGTGAGTTACTAAACCTCTTGATGCTGAATTATACACTGCAAGTGCATTTTACTTGCTTTTACTGTGTTGAAGAAATTGAAGAAGCATATTTAAAAAATGCATTTTTGTAATATTTATAAAATTTTTTATTTTTTTGTTTGTTTTTTTTTAGTATTTTTATAATGACAAATGCATGCACAACTAGGAAATTAAACTCAACTGTGCTTATTGGCATATGTTCATATGGGTCACATAAGTGTCTTGTTCAGTGTTTTGCACCACAAAAACAGATGCTATTTTGATTAATAGAGAGTAATAATAAATATAGCTGCAAGCAGCGATGGCGGGCCCAAGCCATCAGTGCAAACGCCACCCTGGTGGCATCAGGAAAACGGTGCCCAGCAGGCACATGCATTACAGTAACCCTCTGGCAGTCTGGTTTTAAGGGATACAGCAATTAAAGGGTTAATCCAAACCATCAACTCTATGAAACACACACACACACACAGAGCAACATATAAAACTTTAGTAACACTTTACAATAAGTTTTCAGTTTTTAACATTAACTATATTAACATGAACAGTAAGTATATAGTATTTCTTAATGTTAGTTAATATTCAAAACTTAAACATTATTAAAAATTTAAAGTTTTATCTGTTAACATTAGTTAATGCACTGTGAATAAACATGAACATTTTGATTAACTAACATGGTAACACTTTATAATAACTGCACACTATGAATCATTAGTTAAGCGTTAGTAAATAGGCAATCCATCCTTTATAAAGCATTGTTCCAGCATTAAAGGTATTAGTAAGCATTTTATAAATACAGCTATAAATGTTTTGTTCTTGAGCATATATATATATATATATATATATCATGTTTAATAATTGTATTTCATACTTTATTAATGATCAATTTAACATTTCTAAATTATTACGTTATTTACAAACCAGTTATTTAGGAGTTGTCAGTGGTTCATAAGATCATTTAGAAAGTGTAAGTAAATGATTAATAAACTGTTTAAATGTACATTTATAAATCTTATTATTTAGACACACAATAATTGCTCAGTGTGTTAATAAATGCTTTATTAACACATTCCTGCTGCAATTCATGATTAAGTCAGGTAGTTATAAAACATTTAGCAGTTGCCAGCCATCTATTTTTGTGAGCACATCTAAAGTAAGGACTATTTATACCTTATCAAGCATTTACAAAGGAGATTTAAAGGCTCATTCATCTCCCAAACAGAAAAGTTAAACAAACACAACACAGAGGGATACAGAACACACAAATATTTTTTTCAAGATGCAAAAAATGAAACTGTGCAACTGTACACTTGATAAAAAATGAAAAATAAACCTCTGCAATTTCATTGTAAAAAAAAAAAATTAAATGAAATAAAAAATTCAAGTGTACAGTTTCATATTTTTGCATCTTGAAAAAATTCTGTTTTGTATCCCTCTGTGTTGTGTTTGTTTATTTTTTTGTTTGTTTCTATTAGGAAGGTAACTGAGCCTTTAAATCTCCTTTGTAATAGATATGCCTTATAAATAAAGAACAAGGCATTTATAGCTGTATTTATAAACTACGTACTAATGACTATTAATGTTGGGACAATGCTTTATATAGGATGAACTAACTATTTACTAATGCTTACCTAATGATTCATAGTGTGCAGTTATTATGAAGTGTTACCCTCTCTCTCTCTCTTTCTCTCTGTCTCTGACCAACCCCCTCACTCACCCTCACATGTCAGATGTCTGATAGTTTTTTAAATTTTTTCTTATCCATAGAGTTTTGTAAAGTCATGAAACTAACCATATTTCCTCGGAATGACTTTTTCTATGTATGTAAAAAGTGTTGAAGTGCTTGGAAGCTGCTCTTTAAAGATATAAGAAAATTACTGCTATCTTTTTTACTGTTGCTTTAATAAGTTGCCATTACAACACCAAAATACCAAAATATCCAAAATCTGCTCGCAATTTAGATTCTTCAGTATCTTGGCATCATGTTGACAAAGTTTGGTGTGAACTACTTTATTTACAGCTTGATTTCTCAAAAAACCCACATTAAAATAAAAATAGCCGAATTCCTGTTGGTCGTAGCTAATGACTGTAAATTAGAAAGTTGTCCGGCTTGATGAGATCAATATATGTCCAGAGTTTGGTGTCTGTAGCTAAAATTACCCAGTGTCTATCTATCATTAATACTGATGTGTGTTGAGTTTCATGACATTCTAAACATGTTATCTGCCTCAAAATCACCAGAAAAGAATTTTCAAGTTTGACACATTGCCATGGCAACAGTATTTTAGATATCAATATTCTCTTCACAGTTTTACATCGGCCATGTTTTGACATTATTCTGATGAAGTTTGAAGCAAATCGAGTAAAAATAAGATGCTGAATTCAAAGCATTTTGAAAATGACACATTTCCTGCTGCCAGTTGGTAGCGCTATAACTTTGACTCCTAATCGTCACATTTATAAGATCGCCATCATATTATGAACAAACCACTGAAGTTTAATCAAAATCAGAAAATATATGTGGCTGGCATTTCCTGTTTCTCATTTCTCGCCATAACTTCATCGCCTTCGCACGGCCAAACCGTTCGACATATCAAAAATTCCTTCGCAATTTAGTATCCCCAATGTCTTGAGATCATGTTGACCGAGTTTGGTGGCAATCGGTTGGAAATCCTCAGAGGAGTATATCAAATTCCAGAGCATGCGCTTTTTAAACAACCCTGAATAGCCGACTTCCTGTTGGGGGGAGCCTATGACACGCAGCGCGAAAGTTGTTCGCCTCAATGAGATCTATATGTGTACCGAGTTTCATATGAATACGTGCAAGTATGTGTGAGCTATACATCAAGTTATCTGACTGTGTTCCAGGGGGTGCCGTAGAGCCCCTGTTCCACGCCCGGGTCCCAGCCTCTGCGGCGTCCTAATGGCCATGGCTTCCAACGTGTGTGCCAATTTTCAAGAGTTTTTGAGCACGTTAAGGCCCCCAAAAATGCCTGGAAGTTTGAAATAAAAAAATAAATAAATAAATAAAAATCTGCGCCTTACTGGCTTGGGCCTTAATAATAATCTTTAGGGGACCAAGAGGGCCCTGCGCCTTAGTGGCTTGGGCCCTAATAATATACTACTGCTGTGTATTTTTGGTTTACAGCTTCTACTTGAAGACAAGCACGTCAGGAGACAGTATTAACAGCTCCAGCACACATCCGGCCACCTCTGGCTCCTCTGAAGTGAAAGTCGTTTGTTCTAGTGACCCTCCAGACCTCATGAGCTTCCCAGAAACTCCTGAGGACAGCAAGGGTCCTGTTGAGATTCCTGTCACTCAAACTGGAACCCCAAAAATGTATGTGAGCAGATTCTTGAAATGTGACAAAACAACTTTTTTTGTGTTGTATGAGTAAATATCGAAGGCGATATTTTTGAGATCAGTAGATAAGTGATGTTAAAGGTTTTATTGTTAAATGACAACTGAAATATTTTGTTGCTGAAATTTGGAATTTATTTTCCAATTAGTAGGTCAAATGGGAATTTTTTTGGCTGACTGATGATGTTTGTGTCATAAATCTCAGATCATATTATGATTTCTGACTTTGCACCTTAGCCTTGTACCAGAGCCAGTAAATTCAGACCCCCTGGGTCTCATGGAGAAACAAGCTGAGAAACGCAACACTTTAACTCGGAGCAACAGTGTGGGAGGCCCACTGCAGAGTTTGGACTCAATCCAAAGACCCAATCATGGCATTTCCACTACCAGCCTGCCAAACAGCCTACAAGAGGTGGCGGTGAGTGAGAAATGTCCCATTTTAATATTCCGTGAGCTTTATTAATTATACTTATTGCTCACAATTGATTAATTCTGTATTTTGATGTTCCAGGACACCCTGAGTCAAAAGTGGCCGAACCCAAAACCAGTTTCTGTGCCGTATCTCAGTCCACTGGTCCTTCGCAAAGAGTTGGAATCGCTGTTAGAGAATGAGGGGGATCAGGTATTCAAGCTTGACTTTACTACAACCTTTCAGTAAATATATGTGATGTTATATTCATCAAATACTTCCCTGTTGGCCTTTTCTGTTTTGAGTCTGAGGCAAAGAACTCTGTGAACCCTTTATTTGTGTTAGTCTCTGGTTGTGTTAAGTATGTATCAGTAAGATGTGCAGAGGGCAGCAACCTGTTGCCTTGTATTGTGGTTTTGCCTTTATGTATGTATGGTCTCTAATTCATCTATATCCATTATCTCTCAGGTAATCTATACTCATAAGTTCCTCAGTCAGCACCCCATCATCTTCTGGAACCTGGTGTGGTATTTTCGCCGTTTAGACCTGCCCAGCATTCTGCCTGGACTCATTCTCACATCTGAACACTGCAACAATGGAGTGCAGGTACTTGACATTTATTCACGCTGTTGATGCTCTTGCTAACTAGTTCAGAATGAGTCTTTTAAATGTCTTTTTCCTTCAGCTCTTTATGAAAATATGTCTCTCATTTGTGTACCTCAAATTGTGTGTTCTATGATTTCAGCCCAGTAATTGTTTGCTAAATGCTGGTTGAACTGAACTGGCATGATAATGCTCCCCTCTCTGGTTTTCTCACTTAGCTGCCACAGACATCTCTGTCTCAGGACAGTAAGCAGGTGTATGTGCAGCTGCTGTGGGACAATGTCAACTTACACCAGGAGCCCACAGAGCCCCTCTATCAGCTTTGGAGGACCTTCTGTGAGTACAGCAGAGGCACTTTTAAATTATTATTTTATTTTTTTCAGTATTGTCACATTTTTACAAACAACAAACACTGAATGTGAGTGTCATTGTCATGCAGTGCAAAAAAAGGGCACTCTAGCCCCCACTGACCACCAGGAGACTCGGACTCTGCTGAACAGCATTGTACGCAGCATTCAGACGAACGATGTTTACGGACCCATCAACATGCTCCTCAGGGAGATCAAGAAACACCCAGAAGTTAAACGCCAGAGGTTGGACATGCATGCAACATCTTGTATATATGACTAGTTTAGGCATGAAGCTCTAGATGCCACAGGCTTATAGATAATTTACACACAATCTAAAACCAATCACATTGCTTACTACATGGCACAAGCTAAATGCTTCTGTTGCTTCTGCAGCCAATGAGCTTGCTTGCTTTCCTAGCCAAAAAGCCTGATTCAGAGTTTGCTATAAGCTGGATCTACAGCATGAGTTTCTCTGAAAATCTTAAGATAAGTAAACAATGTGAAAACTGAAACTCGATAAGATAAATAACTTGTTTATCCTAAAAATGTGGCTTTATAATTTACCTTTATAGATTTATTATATATTTTAGAGACACTGAGGTGCATTAAGATGCAAGAGCTCACATCACAAGCAAGGAAGAAAGTCACATCTGGAAATGTTATTTGATAGCCAGCCACTTGTGTTTGTATGGATTAAGACCATTAATTTTCTTTATTAGATCACACTCATCTGCATCTCTAATAGTAAAGAATATTCAGCTTGGTTCATTCAAGTGCTGGGTGATATGACCACCGTTTGAGATCTAGCTATATTGTATTTATTCTTTTAGCAGATATATCTGTGCCACTTTTAATGAATATATGCAGTGTCTCAGACATGATTTATTTTTTATAAAAAAAATTCATATTAGTAAAAATATTAATGTAAAAATTACATATTAGTCTGTTTTATTCTAAAGTGCATGTAAGCTGTTTTCCAAATATTAATATCAAGCATTTAGTCTGTGGTGATTTGTGTTTGTTTACACTGTGTGCTCCTGAGCACATCCTAAAATATGGTGACCGTTACACAGAATGCAACATGCCGTGATATATAGGTGTGATATATAGTTGTTTTCCGTGTATTTCTTCATCACCGGTGACTAATCTAAATGCTTCTAATTGGTCACTGCATTCATATGCTCAACAGAAATCTGTGATTGGTTGTAATGCTCAACACTACAGAAAAATATTTGATTCATGTTGATTCAGCTATTCAGTTGATTGATTCCGGTAGACCCAATCAATGCAGTCTAGCAAGAATACAGAAATGTGATAGTGCTAGGCTATGCATATGCTAGGTCAAAGAGATGGGTCATTAGATTTAAACTGCCTCTCAAACGACACTAGGAAGACAATAAATATGAAGTTAAATATGAAGAATTATAATGTTATAGGAGCTCGCTCAAGTACTGAGGAATTAAACTTTCCTGTTTCTACTTGAGAGAGACTTTAGATTTATGGATGTTCATGGATCAATGCAAGTTTATGGTCGGATGTTTCTCTTTCTCATTTTCTTTTTGTCTTTATCACTAGGTTAGTCACATTTCATTATATTTAATAGGTTTAATTTCTTTAATTATAACATTTCTAGCCTAAACCTAGGTGGGGGCTTGAAAATATCTTGCAAGGGGGGCCAAAATGTTAAATTTATACAGAATGCAGGTTTTTTGTTGTTTTTTTGTTTGTTGTCTGCAGAACAAAACGAATAGCCATTTTAACATGCAACATTACCTTCCAAAATAAAAGAAACAAAGATGTATAATCAAGAAAAAGATGTTTCAGTTAATGTTTTGCTTGAACTAATTGCATACTAGCAAAAATGCTGAAAAAATAAACATACGGTAACTGGATTTATAATGTAATCATCAGCTTTCTAGGTTATTAGATTATCTATTAATCCGAGCATTTGCGAGATGTGGTCATATTGCCCAGCCCTACATTGTATTTGCATAAATATAAAGAGACAGCACATAGGCACAATTTTTTAGCAGCACTTTTCATTCATCTTACTTTCATCGTAGTAATGATAGTAATAATAATAATAATAATAA
This sequence comes from Spinibarbus caldwelli, assembly GCA_039654775.1. Classification (NCBI taxonomy): domain Eukaryota; kingdom Metazoa; phylum Chordata; class Actinopteri; order Cypriniformes; family Cyprinidae; genus Spinibarbus; species Spinibarbus caldwelli. Next base: position 36,766,809 of record CM077220.1, read on the forward strand.
AAAACAGATTTTCTGTTCCTCAACTGCCCCCAGACTTTAAGTCAGTGGTCTCAACCTCAGTTCCTAGAGGGCCACTGCCCTGGAAAGTTTAGTTCCAAGCAAGTGAATTGGAGCTGGTTGGAGCTAAAGTCTGCAGAGCTGTGGCCCTCCAGGAAGTGAGTTTGAGGTCACTGCTTCAAGTAAATCTTCTACACATTAAATGCAAAAAAAAAAAAAAAAAAAAAGACATCAACTAACAAAACATATTTTATTTATTCTTTCCTTCATTTTAGTTCCATCTTTTCAATTAAATCATAAAAAGTGCTCAAAGATTTCTTAACTAATGGACACATTGTCTTTTTTTCTGCATGTCATGTGCAGGGCTTCATAGTAGGGAAAAAGTTGTGTTAAAAAGAACAGAGTAACATTGTCATATTCTTTAACATGCTAAAAACAATTTTAAAATAATTGGATGAGTGAGGTTGTAGCAGTTGCACTCATTTTGTAACATTTTACTCTTCTCTTCGTGTCCAGGAGTATCTACAGGGAAATTTTGTTTCTGTCACTTGTTGCCTTAGGAAGGGAGAACATTGATATTGGTAAGTGAATGCTATTCTCCAATTTTACATGAAAGGGCTTTAAGTTACTGTTGTTGCATTAATTATATGTCTATTGGGTGGATCTCACAATACCGGTCAAAAGCATTTCAAAAGTTTAAAAAACATACATAACATGAAGTGTATGATTAGGACCAATAGTTTTTTTGCATTGGGATGTCATTTGTTTTTATGACACTGCCAAAATGTCACTCATTATTGTTAAAAAAAAAAAAAAAAAGGTAGAAATAAAAATATATTTTTTTAGAAAAACAAATATTTCATAAACTCCTCTGGCATATTTAATTTCCTATTTTTTCTTTTGATTTTGGGGTGAAACAGGACCCAAAGATTTCCTTGTGAGATTTACTTTTCAACTGTCTCTGCTTCGTTTTTCCTCCACAGAGGCCTTTAATCGTGAATACCAGCTTGCATACAAACAGCTCAGCACAGAACAGCTGAAAGTCCTATCCACCATTGACAGACCACCTAGCAACAGCGTGCAGTGGTGCCTCAAATGCTTCGGAGCCCCGTTCATCTGATCTCAGTGACTGTAAAAGTCAGGGAGAGAATTGTACAGTCATTTAATTCATTTGCACCATCACCTGAAATGGTACTTTTTATCAACCACCAGAATAAAAAACGAACTGGCTTCTTTGTTCTGAAATTCCTGAGAGAGTTATGGCACCAACCGTACAGCAGGTAGACACTGTATTTAACTGGTGGTTTTCAGATGTTGAACACTGCCTCTTGTGTGTGAGCCCATTTCAAACTGCAGTGGAAGTAAATGAAAGACTGAAAAATCTATTCACTGTAAGATGTTTCTCTATACTGCCTTCACTCTGGCCTATCTCTTCAGCTGACCTGTGGAAGGATTTTGTGGATGTGGAGTGTGTGTTCTGGAGAGGTGTCAGTGACAATGGTCTTATTTGATGTGCACTTTTAGAAATGGTTGCTTTATTATTCTCCATTGTTGCCATGTATTTTTTATATATATATTTTTCTAGATTGGGATATTTGCTTTTCTCAATGTGAGTGATCTTTGGCTAGATTTTTGCGGAGTCTTAAAGAGCCCTTTAAGGTTTATGTGGGCTTTGAGCGTCACAGTGCAAGGTGAGAGGTTTGTGTGTGAGAGAGAGTGTGTATGAGCATGTACATTAGATAGACCACACCTTAAAGTGATATACTGTGAGAGAGGACAATCAGATGAATTTCAGAACATTCCAGAAACCATCTCTAATGTCTTAAACAGGCTAGAATCAATATGAGTGATGGTATAGTAATAAACTCTTATTTCTTAAAAATAGATACTTTTATCCTAAATGTAGGATTTTGATGTATTGTGGGAAATATTGCAACATACATCCGGAATGGAGGAGATGATTTATGAAGTATAAATAATGCATTCATAGTTAGTTTTTTTTTTTTTTTTTTTTTTAAATACACTTTGATTAATTTGTAATCTCATATGTCTGCAGAAAAACTCTTTAACACAGGTTAGAAAACGTCCATAGAACCTCAAACAAGAAATATATAGAAATATTTTTTTTAACTTGCTTTTTAATCTACTAGATGACTTTAGTTATAGCAAACTAGTGTCCATTCATTTTATTAAAATCTTTTTCTGGTCCCATTGTACATGCGAATCCAAAGGATGTATAAAACCTTTCAGCTACTGCCGTTAGCGAATGAATCATTGAAGAAATCAAAATAGTTCTTGTGCCTTGTTATCAAGTGAAGGTAGGTCTTGTGGATTTGTAAAATATGCGATTAATTTACTACTAATAAATTAACATGATAGAGTGAAATTGGTCTGATTTTATTTATCATTTTCATTCATACTCTTACTTTTTATTTAATTGAATTTGTGTATTTTTGACAGTCAGTGTAAAAGAAACATCCCTTCGTTTCTGGAACAAATCAGGTTAAAATGAAGTATATTTGAAATTGTTGTATCATTATCAAGAAAATGTTATTGTATGTGATGCATAACAGGACTCTTTTTGGCTTCATCACTGTTCTCTCAAATTATAAAACTTACAAATTACAAAACAACAGAGCACACAAATCAATAATAGTTTAACCCATAATGTACTGTTAATCTATATCTATATACAGCAGAAGTGTTTTTTGTTTTTGTTTTCTGAGAACAAGACAAAGAAAGTTTAGTATATCATGATAATGTAGGAGTTCATGTTTTTAGTAGGTGGATATACTGGTATGGATGTACAGGCATATATCATTGTTAGTCTTGGATGCATGCATTGCATGGTCACATTAAAGAGGAAAAACTGATGCACCAAACTGTTTGAGATTTATAATCACCTGGAACTGTATCATTTTATTTAACTGTTCATCTGAAGTCAACAATGTTTCAGTTGTTTCATGCTGAGAGGATCTGACCCATAAACAGCAGCCTCATTCAGCATTAAGTTTTATGTTATGTAATGTACAGGCTAAAACATGGCCTTGATTTGACTGTCAATTCTCAAATGACATGAAATGAAAATTTATCCAGTCTGTTTTATAAATACTTAATCCATGCATACACTCTTAAAAAAAAAAAAAACATATTCTTAAAGATAAGAAGCTTAATAGCAAGCCAGGAAATATAAATATACAACATCACAATATATAGGGAGTTGTTTTATACACAAAATAATGCAACAAGCTTGAAGTATGTAATCTTTTGAAGAGAGAGTCCTGGTTTATATATATATATATATATACACTGTAGCCCTGTAATCAGGTAACTTTTTCGCCTACGGTCTTAGGCCTACATTAGTTCTTTATTTGGAAAATCTATTTTTTTTTAACATTAATAGTGAGTGAGTGAAATTATTGAAAATTAATAATACACAACCACTTGCAAACTAAGTTGTACACTCTGAAGTACTGCAGTATTTTTCACTTTTTCACTGTCAACAGCGTACTAACATTTTTGTTTAATTTAAAAAACAATAGAAACTGCAACTAGACTTGGAAGAGGCCCAGAAATAGAGAATATTGACTTACAGTGACAGGAAGTAGTGTAAATCTGTGAATGAATGTTCTGTGTAGGGACAGTGTGTAGTCAGAGCACAGTTCATTCATGGAGCTCTTTTCTAACGAGCTCATGATCTGAATCAGGTGTGTTAAGTGACAGCATGTGGGGGCAGGTCGCCAGGACTAGAATTGAGAACCGCTGCTACAGGAGGAGTCCTAGTGCCGTCGAGATGTCCTCGCTCTCCTCTGTGATTAACTGTCCATCCAACGTGAGCACAATGTGGTCATACTGCACGAGATGTTTCACACACTGTAGTCAACTGCTCATGGCTCACCTCACCTTCAAACAGCAACCCTGGGTCCTCCTTGAACAGAGCAGGCAAGAGCAGAATAGCTGCTTCCAACTGTAAGCCTTTAAACAAAATAACCTCATTACTTTAACATAACATGGTGGATGCTTTTACCCTTTTTTTTCTTTTTCTTTTTTTTTTTTTAAACATCCATTACTGTGTGTAATACAGATAAATGCAGGAAAGAAGACAGGTATGATCTCAGGCAGAGTGGTAGGGTATTGATTTAATTACCTTTTTTCAGTCTGCCATCTTCACAGTCATCAGTCATGCACCTGAACTTCTCCTTCGGGGGACTCCGCAAAACTTGAATGACTCGGGTGTCATTACAGAGAGCTGTGTGAGAATTTGTTGGTGCACATCAACACTGGCGTGGTCTCACAGACCCGAAAGGAGCTTATGTTAAGAGGAAGGCAAAGGAGGAAAGACATGTATTAAAATATAGTCATAACTAATACAATTAAATGAGGCAATTAACACACTACTGTACTGAGCATTTTGGCCAGTATGAAACACAAGAACTCAGAGAGAGTCTCCTCGGTGCTATATTTGGACACAAAATTTGTCTGATAGCATTTTATCAGTGCCATCCTTTGAGGAGCTCTGTTTGAGCTAAGCTTCCCCGTTTCCTCCTTCATTACATGCAGATGTTCCCTGATGCTTTGTTAATTTTCTCCAGCATCAACCTATTGGGGTAGTTAAATTGTTAAAAATGGGGGCTGTCAATAAAATGTAAAAAAAAAGGTCTTAAGAAAATCTTTAGTTGAGGGCAGCCCTACTAGAAAGAGTCCAGACTTCTAATTATTATTAGGCAAATAAAAAATATTAATGATCAAAAAGTTATGCATGACAATCAATAATCTTAAATATGGAAATGTGGCTTACCCATGTCTGTTATGTGTCCTAACAATGTTAACAAGAGCTCTTTTCATCCAACTTGACAATGTACTGATGATTTTATATTCAAACACATTTCTTTTTGATTTTTCCAGCATGAACCATCTGTAACAACATTAGAGGAATAATTTACTCAAAAATGTAATTCCAAACCCATATAACTCACATTTGATGAACACAAAACACATTCTTAAAAAAAAAAGCACCCACAAAAACTTGTTAAAAGTAGTTTATATAAGCCATGTGTCGTGAGGTAAGCCATCTTGTGAGGTGACAAAATCACTTAAGAAATAATTAACTCACTCAATATATAAAGTTTGAGTATACTGAAAAGAGTTATTTCAAATAAATATTCGAAAATAGCACTCAAACCCAGTAAATTGACACATCAAAATAACTCAATGTACAAGCTTTGTGATATGATATGATATTTGTTCACGAGACATGCAAGAACCAATGACTTATATTACCATTTTAAATTTGGGGAGTTTACAATGGTTTGATTTGTCAATATGATGTTACAAAAAGCATTGTAAATGAGGTATAACACTTACTTTAGGTCTGTTGCTGATAATTGTAACCTCTTTGCCTGCTCTGCATCATGAATCAAAGCAAATGTCTCTGACAAAAGTTTAGGAGCGCACATCACATAAATTGTAAAACAATATGATGTTATAAATATATATATTTTGAATGAGGTAAATCACTTACTTTTGATGTTTTCCAAAAAGCAACATCTTCGTCTTCTCAGTATCATGAGTCAAAGAAAATTATATCTATGAGAAAAGTTAAGGACTGCACAGCACAAAAATATCGTTACAAAATAATATAACGTCATAAAATGCATATGTAAATGAGACTAAACACTTAGGCCGTTTCTCAATATACGTTCTTGTCTGTACTTGTGTTCTTGTGGACTTGTGAAACGTCATCAGTCGTCGCCCAAGTACTGTTCCAATTCAAAATTCACATCTAGTCAAGTACAGTTCAATATGATGACGTGAACTCCATTATAGAAAGTCTTATTCATAAGCACTGGAACTCTGCAATTAATAATGGTATGTTTGGAAAACAATGGGAACTCTTAAAATTTGAAATATGATGTGCTGTCAGGACCTATGGTAAAAGATTAGCTATCAAAAGGAAGGCAGATTTGCTTGAAATTTCAGCTGAAATGAATAATTTAGTAGAGAAAGGCACTTTCACTTTTGAAGATCAGATCTCTCTGAATAAACTCCAAAACAAACTTGACAAAATACATGAAGAAAAAGCCAAGGGAGCCTTTATTAGATCAAGAAAACAGTGGTTAGAAATGGGAGAAAAAAATAGCAAATACTTCTTTAATCTTGAAAAAAGAAGAGTGGAGGTCAATGCGATTAGCAAAATGAAAATTGATGGTGTTGTTTGTGAGGATAAAAATATTATCTCATCCCATATTACAGAATTTTTTAGTAACTTATATAAAAGTGACTCCAATGTCATTGACCCTTTTCCTATTCTAAATTCTATTATTTTAGAGAGAACTGTTAATAATGACTATAAATTTGTATGTTCTAAAAAAATATCATTGGAAGAAGTTAAAGAGGCCATTAAGAACTTAAAAACAATAAATCACCAGGGAGTGATGGGTTGACCTCAGAACTATATAAAACTTTCTGTGACCATTTATCTAAATTTTTACTGGCAGTTTATGAAGAATCATTTGTCAATGGATGCCTTCCACCATCAATGAGAGAGGATGTTATTACTTTAGTGCCAAAATCTCATAAGATACTCTTTTGGTTGATAATTGGCGCCCAATCACATTATTAAATAATGACTATAAAATTTTGGCATCTATTTTTGCAGAACGTCTTAAATATGGTCTGGATGACTTAATTGATGAGTGCCAGTCTGGGTTTATAAAGGGTCGCCACATATCAAATAATATAAGGTTAGTTCTTGATTTGATTGATTATCGTGATTTAGTTTTAGATCCTGCTCTAATTATGTTTTTAGACTTCCAAAAAGCCTTCGATACTGTTAGCCACAACTTCATTTTTAGTGTATTACAATACTTTGATTTTAGTAATTATTTTATCAATGCAGTAAAAACATTGTATGTAAGACAAAATAGTTGTGTTAAACTTATATCTGGAACAACGCCTAAATTCTCGATCCACAGAGGAATGAGACAGTGCTGCCCCATTTCCCCCTTTCTCTTTCTGTTAGTTACTCAAATTTTACATTTAATGGTAAACCAAAACAATGTGTCTAAAGGTATTAGAATCCATGATAAAGAAATAAAAATCTCCCAATACGCAGACGACACCACGCTTTTCTTAAAAGATCAATCAGAGGTTCCTAAAGCATTGGAGATCATTAAAGATTTTTCTCAAGTGTCTGGCCTATCTCTTAATATTTCAAAATGTGAGATATTGTTGTTAAAAAATACAGATAAAACAGCAATTTGTGGAGTTCAGCTTAAAGACGTAATTAATTATTTGGGTGTAAAAATATCTTTAAATTCAAACACGGTTCTTTCAGAACTTAATCTCAATCCTATTAAAGACGTGATTAGAAAGAAGTTCAATTCTTGGCTAGCAAGAGATTTGTCCCTCGCTGGTCGAGTCTTATTGTCAAAAGCAGAGGGTCTGTCAAGACTCTCTTATCTCTTCTCTGTAATGGATTGCCCTAAGTCATCATGTGCCTTTTTGGATAAATTATTATATAATTTCATATGGAAAAACAAATCACACAAAGTTTAAAAGGAGGTTCTAAGAAATAAGATTAGTGATGGAGGTCTTGAAGCCGTTGACTTCACCCTCTTTAACCATGTATTAAAAGTAAATTGGTTGAAAAGATTCGTTAAAAAAAACTGATTCTATATGGAACACATTTCCTAATTTCATTTTTAAGAAAATTGGAGGCATTGAATTTTTGTTACAGTGCCTATTCCAGCGTCTTCTTTTAAATGGATGGCATTGTACAATGTTATTTGGAGTGTCGCTTGGTCTCTTCCAAACAAATATTTATTAACAAACAAATTAAAAGTAGTCACATTTAAAATATTACATAGATCTCTCAGATAAAACAAATGCAAATGTCAAATGCAGCCGTGAGATCTAGGAGCATAAGAACAGCATAGTCACCCGAGTCCGTGGCAAGGAGCAGATCATTAAAAACTTTCAATAGGGCTGTCTCTGTGCTGTGTAGGGATTTAAAACCAGACTGAAATACCTCATGGAGACCATGTAAATTTAAAAAGGAGTACAGTTATGTGAATACAACTTTCTCCAGTATCTTAGAGAGAAACGGGAGTTTTGAGAAGGGCCTAAAATTTGCAAGGACCGATGAATCCAAATTATGTTTTTTAATCGCTTGTTCCACAATTGCATGTTTAAACAACTGAGGTACCACTCCCTTGGCAAGACTACTATTTAAAATAGACTGAATTTTGGGTCCAATAGTTTCAAAGGCATTTTTTAGAATTTGAGGAGGGATAATGTCCAGGCTACAAGAAGATGGTTTCATCTTACCAATAATCTCTCGCAAAGATGCAAGAGATACAAACTCAAACTGATCAAAGACAACAGGACACACAGTAGAAACAGAGGGGTCAGTGGAAAGAAAATAAATGTTTGCTCTAACAGCCTCGATCTTATCAATAATTTTTTTTAAAATAGTTTTCACACATCGCGGCTGAAGACTGGAGGCAGGTAGATTGGGGAGTATTCAAAACAGCATTAATAGTGCTGAACAGAACACGAGGCTTATGTGAGTTACTATAGATCATATCTGAAAGATACTTAGACTTTTCAGATCTAACAGTTTTCTGATATTTATACAAACTGTCTTTTAAGATGTTTAGAGAAATTTGCAACCTATCTTCCATCGGCGTTCAGCCCTCCTGCACTCAGTTCTGACAGCACGAGTGACATCATTCAGCCATAGTTGAACTTTAGGTTTAAGTTGGACAGTCCTGACTGGAGCAACTGTATCCAAAATATTTTGACAGGTCGAGTAAAACAAAGAGGTTAAATCATCAGTATTAAGACCACATGAGGTAAAATTCGTTTTGGGTATATCTAACAGGCAATCTTTGGTCTCATGAATCTATTATTTCTTCCAGGTCATATCGTTTTGGCTGAGCACAGAGTAACGTTACCAACAAACACAGAACATTGCCTCAACGTAGCCAAACTTTTAGCAACATTGTAACAACATGGCTAAAAGGTTGTTGGTTCTACGTTGTGTCGTTAAGTTTGTTAATGCGTTGTCACAATGTTGCCATTCAGCCATGGTTCAGGGCCATTGCTGAAGGTTGTGCTTAGGCTGTCTGGACAACCACTGTACAACATGTACTAGTCACTGTTCCGAAGCGCATTTTAAATTTTAACAGACCGTTATGGAATGCCAATCCCGCCATAATTAGAAATAAATAAATAAATAAATAAATGTACAAAGAAATGTAAAAAAGTGAATATTAATAAATAAATATATAAATAAATGTACAAAGAAAAGTAAAAAACAAAAATAAATAATTATTTATAATTTTATTTCCTTATTTATGTATTTTTATTTATTTTTTTCCACATTTATTTATTTCCACTTTTATTTATTTTCGTATTTATTTCCACATTTATTTATTTCCACATTTATTTATTTTCACATTTATTTATTTCTACATTTCTTTGTCCGTAGGGTAATGAGGAGGGTCGTGTTTTGCCTCAGGAATAGCAATCGAGCCAGAGTAGGCGAGGGGTAAGCTTTGAGGCCACAGTGACACCTTGTGGTGCTCAAACAAAATACAAGAAGTGTAGCCTACATGACGCGCCTGTTGATAGTGTGTGATGAATGACTTAGATGGGCAATACGGCCAAAATCTTATATCACGGGTCAGTGGCGTAACTACTGACAGTGCAGGCAGTGCAGCCGCATGAAGTGTTAAGTCATTTAATATCACCCTAACTGTAAGTATACTGGGTGACATGGATACATATACTCTTTATTCTGGACATGGCCGTAAAACATTGTCCGGTCTGGATTTCTGAGATGTCTTGGGCTGGCAAACATGAACAGTAACATCTTCAATAGATCTAATAACAGGCACTGAAATGGAAACACTTGATATTTTCCATTAATAATCACATTTGGTGTGAATGGATGGGTGTGAAGAGCTTGCGTTTGATTGATACTCGGACACCAGGGCTGCGTTTCCCAAAAAGCATCTAAGTTTAAGTTGATCGTAAAAACGATCGCATGAATCATCTTATACTTGCAGACTGTATCCCAAAACCATCGTAACTTAAGTAGTACTTGCAAATCTTCGTAGATCTACGAGTGCTCTGGAGTAATCGTAAATCCCTATACGTGCATCGTAAGAAGACAGAATTATGAAGTCACCTGCAGGACAATAGGCAGATTACACCTTTAACTTTATTCAAGTGCAATGTGATTATAATTAAAGCTTTTGATTGTACTTTATTGTAGGCTACACTTTATTACTTGTTTTTTTTCTTTTTAAATGAATTTATAAATGAAATAATTAAAAAGGGCAGACAATAAAAAATAGAAATACACATCTAAATTAAATGACTGAACAAAAAAAAATGAATAAAATAAGTAATGTAGGAAATATGCTTCAAAGACATGGGAAAAATAGGGATAAATCTGTCAATTACTTGCTGACGTGCATGAAAACCAGCCATGTATTGGACCCGGAAATAACGTCTCTACAAATATTATATACTATATAGTATAATATTAATCTATAAGTATAATATTATTAATGTACTATATATATATAATATATATTATATAATATTATTATATATAGTAGATGAATATTATATTATATTATATTATATTATATTATATTATATCCGAGCTGTCTGGAACGCAGCATTAGGTTAACATTTCAATAAACGAGCGTGTACTACAATTACGAGCCATTTTATAAATTGACATTTCAGCACTAGACAAACGGATAGCGACTCCTAAGTAGCACTTAAAGCAGGGCGAAGTGCGATTGTGTTAAGTGCATTTTTGGGAAACGCACGTGAAACAATAACGAACGTTCATAAAATGATTCGTAGAAAACGCTCTTAAGTGCTAAGATCAATCGTTATTGAGAAACGCAGCCCAGCTCAGAACACGATCGAGTCGACGCAAGCCATAGGGTAGATCAATGCATTTGAAAAGCGACTACAAATTCCCTTCACAGTCATATTTCCTACTTTTACATGCACAACAGGTTACAAATGCTTAAAATACAATGCATATTTCAAAGATTCGGGATAGAACGAGGCATCAGTTACTGTAGAAGATTTGTTGCGTCGCGCCACTTCCCGTGTGGACAGTCACAGCATCAACTGATTATAATGGGTTCTCTAGTGGCGCTTTTCCACTGCGTGGTACGACTCGGCTCGGCACGGCTCAGTACGGCACGGCACGGCTTGGTTCGGCTCGGTTTGTGCTTCCACTGCAGTTTAGTACCGCTTTAGAGTGGGTGGGATTATTCACGTGTCGTTATAGTTGCGCCGCCTCTACTGCCGTGACTCCTGAAAAACTTTTTAATTCCACGTCGCTCCATCATGTTCTCACTGGATCCGCTCCTCGGCTATCAACGAGAGGAACGTCTGTACTTCCTCAACAGACAACGAAACAGCCATTTTTTCCCAACAAACATGGAACATTTCCCTAACGTTCCCATTAGGTTCCCATTTGGTTATTTTTTTTGGGAACCAAATTAGAACGTTCTAAGAACGTTCCCTGTAGGTTACTTTTTAATAACCTAAAGGGAACATTCCCAGAACGTTCCCTGCAGGTTATTTTTAGGTTTCATTTTATAACTTAAAGAGAACCTTCCCAGAACATTCCCTACAGGTTATTTTTAGGTTTTATTTTTATTACTTAAAGGGAACGTTCCCAGAAGGTTCCCTGTAAGTTATTTTTAATTTTATTTTTATAACCTAAATGGAACGTTCCCGGAACGTTTCCTACAGGTTATCTTTAATTGTCATAACCATGTAAACTAATTAAAACTTTGCAGATGTTTCTGATTATTCTAATGCTGGAATGTGTATTTTTTTAATCATAAACAAACAATTTTTGCATAATTTCATGTCTGAAATAAGCTTTTAATAAAGTGTAGACATAAAAGTAGTCAAATCGCATTATAATGATAATATAATTCCAACTTTATAGCTGAAATTAAGCCAAGGTTAAGCGTAGTCTGAAAACCATATCATAAACACTGGGTTTGTTTGTATGTTTCTTCCAGCACGCGCTTCCAGCACACGCTTCTCCAGCACGCGCTTTTCTCCTGTGTTCCATATAAAGCCGCGCACACGCATAATTAAAGAATTAACGGTTCCTACTTAAAGTCAAATAAATGTTATTCATTTTTAATGTCTGGAAAAATAAAATTCTCATTTTTAAAACCCAATATTTTGTTGAAGTCATTGTTATTTGGTGCTTAAGAAGCTAAAATCTCGGTTATTACATGGTACATGGTAGTTATAATAAAGAACGGATAATTCAATCTCATTTAATGCTCCTTATGATGGTTAAATGTGCTCTGATTATCTTTACTGATTAAACAATAGTTTAAAACAAGACTTGGTTTAATACTGATTACTGAGGTACATATCCGTCCGTGTTCCATGCCGCTTACTCTACCGGATGCGGGAGTGCTGGATGATTACTGACGTACAGCAGCGGTATCGGAGTAAAGTGGTTAGGAGAACGTTCTGGGAACCTTCAGAGAACTTTCTGCGAACGTTCTCGGAACGTAAATAGAACGTTCCCTTTAGGTTAGGGGAATGTTCCTGGAACCTACTAAGAACATTTCTAGAAGGTTCCCGGAACGTTCCCTTAACCTAAAGGGAACGTTCTATTTACGTAAAGAAAACTTTCCTGGCTAACCAATAGGGAACGTTCTTGAGCGCACCTTTCTTTTAACAACCAACCCAGCCAACAATTTTTGGTTCCCAGAACGTTCTGGGAACGTTAGTTTTTGGTTCCCTTCTGGGAACGTTCCGGGAACATTCTGGGAACCAAAAACTAACGTTCCCAGAACGTTCTTGGAACCAAAAATTGTTAGCTGGGTTGGTTGTTAAAAGAAAGGTGCGCTCATTCAAAACAGCTGCGTTCGATCCTACGTTGGCTGTGCTGATTTAAATCTAGCGGATCTGTTGTGTCTCGTGCATAGACTGTATAAAAAGATGGATGACGCGTCTCCGCTTCCTTCCACTATAGGAAATTGAAGCCAATTCATCTCAGTATGGCCGTTGCCATCGTGAGAAAATGACGTCATTTGGAGCCCAAGTCTGTGCAGTAGAGATTCGTTTGGAGCCAGAATCTGCGCAGTAGTGTCGTGAAGTGGAGCCACAGAATCAAACTCCCACAGACCCAATCAAACATAACGACACGCCCCATTTGTATAGCATCAAATTACTAGCTAAAATGAAACTCATCACAGAAATGAACAATTGAACATATCAGCGTGATAACAACTACCTTAAATGACCAAAACCATATTTCAGAAAATTGTATTGGAAGTGTAATCTATTTTTTTATTTTGACTGAAGTCCCATTCGTTTACATGGAGAGGGCGGAGTTTATGACCTGTACTGCAGTCAGCCACCAGGGGGCGATCAAAGAGCCCGCAGCTTCACTTTTCAGGACGAGTGAGACACACCCGGTCTCGTGCAGCAAGTTCAATGACACAGGCAGTGGCGATTTTCTCCGGCCAATCAGTGATCAGCAGAGTTTACACGTCACGTTTTGGTAATGGTACGGATCACTTGGAACCTCGGCCGAGGTGGTACTAAAAAAAGTACCAGGTAGCAGGTACTGTACTCAGTGGAAAACCCCCCAAAAGTGAGCTGTACTGAACCGTACCGTGCCGTACCATGCAGTGGAAAAGCACCATAGGTGTAGACACGGCCTTAAGGCCTTTCCACACTGAGCGCGAAAAAGCGAAACGAATTTCGGACGCGATGACACGCTGGAATAAAACAACAGCTTCCTATGGATGCGTCCACATAGACCGCGAACATTCGCGCACCGAAAATGCAAATGGTTTTTTTTTTTTCGTCCAGTCCGACGAATCTTTTCAGTTTCGCAACGCGAAAATATGGCCCGTCCAATAAGATTTGAGCATTACATCATGTGCCCGGAGCAGCTGCTGTTGCACATTAAGGCAAGAGTGGTGGCGCTGTTTTGAAAACCAGTGTAAACAAACACCAAAGAAGAGTATCCCGAGAGAGAAGAGAGTGGATGCCGAGTTCTTGTTATCTTTGGTATCTGAGAACAGATTTATTCTCACATGTTCTTAATATAATTTATATTAATTCTCCACTGAATTCTGCACTGAATTTTTTAATTCTCCACTGAATTAATTCTTCAGTGGAATTAATTTTCCACTGAAGAATTTTTTTTCTTCCACGTACGCGAGTGTTATGATTCAGAGCACATTCACTCTCTAGATCTTCCGTATTAAAAAAAAATAAAAATCGAGTGAAACATTTTTCTACACATGAAATATGAACGCAAATAGACATATGATTATGACGATATATTTTCTGTATGTGTTTTGTGTACAGCTCATGGTATTTTCATAACAATAAAGGATGTTTATGAAGCTGTGTGGCTTTATTAAACAAACAAAGAGTGCATGTCTGCCTATTATAGAATCAAAATCAACTATAGATCTCAATCGGGAGTCATTACAAACACTCGATTATGGTTTAAAGTGGGTTTTAAGCAAATACATTAATAATTACATACATTTTCAAATGTGGCTTGATGCTAATTGTACTTCTATTTATATTTTAAGATGTTTTCTTGTAAGCATTATAGATATTTTTTTATAGATTATAGACCAAACTTTATTTAGCTATATTAATTTAATGCTGTAAGTTATATTGAGCAGTGGACGATGTTAAATCCATACATGAGATATATCTGAGGAAAAATGCATTGCTGGTTGGCGCCACCTAGCGTGCAGACGTGAATTAGCAGAAAGCGAACAATCGTTTCGCACTCAGTATGAAAGCACATTTCATCGGCGATTCGCCTCGCATTTTCGCATCGCGCTCAGTGTGGAACGGCCTTTAGATACAATGAAGGCCACGGAAACATGGTGGGTTCGTTTGTTACAATCCATTCCACAGCCGACGTTCTTGGTTTTCTTCCTATTTATTAAAACGAAATGATATCAAACACCACTGCCTTTTCGTTTTCTTCAAAATATAAATCACAACCCTCTTTTCGTTTTCATTTTAAAAATATAAAACATATAAAACGGTAATATGTGGTTTAGGTAATATGTGCACATACACTCTGTTTCACTGTATGTATAATAAAATGAAATATGACAAGCAAAACTCTGCCTTTTTTGTTAAATGTCAGTTTTAATGAACAATAACAGCCATTATAAAAGTAGAAGTATAAAGTATTTTATAAACTTATGTAATAGGAAATAAAGACAAAAGCAAACAGTTCAGTCACGTTAACAAAGTAAGCGCTGTATTACGATTAATAAATAAATAATTTATGAAACATAACTTTGTGCTCAGCCAAAACGATATGACCTGGAAGAAATAATAGATTCATGAGACCAAAGATTGCCTGTTAGATATACCCAAAACGAATTTTACCTCATGTTTAACCACTACAGAGACATCAGAGCCAGCGGCAAATGTCAGAAGGACTAGCCGCGGTGAGGCTGCTCTCGGCGGATACATGAGCACTGAGCGCCCGCTGATCGCGTGGAGCTCGCGTCTCCGAAATCAGCGAAGCACATTTTCAAATAAGCGCTATCTTTATAAACAAACCGCAGATTTGAGTTTTAAACAACTAAATTCTCGACTGAAATACTCTTAGAACGGCATTTCATGACACAATAACAGTAATATTTTGAAAATTTTGCGGTTTCCCCTTCCGCCATTAACGCTCGCTGATTGTTGCGAAATGCATTCTGGGATACCTGGCTGCCTCAAGTTCGCACAAGTCACCTCTGGATGCATGTTTGATAAAAGGGGCGGAGCAAGAACACATCCGGGGATTTGAACTGTACTTGGCTAGATGTGAACTTTGAATTGGAACAGTATTTGGGCGACGACTGATGACGTTTCACAAGTCCACAAGAACACAAGTACAAACAAGAACGCATATTGAGAAACGGCCACTGATTTTTTTTTCTGCCCTTCGCTTGGGCCCCAAGCACAAGCACAAAACAAAATGCACACAAACGTGTCCCAGCTCTTGATACACAATCACTGATTAACACTTTTGGTTTTAATGAGAAAAAAAATAAAAAAATCTATATGAGGGTGGATTACAACCCAGAACCTCAGAAATACTTGACAAAAGTTCTATTGCTAGACCATCACAGCACACGAGTGAAACATGCAAATTTATGTATTTATTCACTGCTGCAAAGAATCTCGGCACTACTTACATCACATTATTAATATTTATATTTATATTAACATACTCACTTCATGCGGCTGCACTGCCTGCACTATCAGTAGTTACGCCACTGACCCGTGATATAAGATTTTGGCCATATTGCCCATCTAACGCCCGTTTCACACCACACGCGAGAGTAGCGCGTATTTTTTTCGGCATGCATGTTGACAAATGAGTGCATTAAATATGAGGTGTGATTTATGCACTTTTTGCTGATTGCTAAGCAAACTGAGAGGAGAATTAACCAGTATACGCTCGCCAGCTATGGAAGGCCATCGGGGCCAAAAGTCTTCAAATGGAACGCGTGAAATTTGACCACGTCAACACGCACAATTTGTGTTTGTCATCAGTGTTTGCTGCCTTTCTTGTAGACAAGTACAGTTTGACAGTGTTAAGGCATTACCCTCTGTTTACCCTAATATTAATGTTTATGGTGTCTAATTTGTGTTGTATAGCTAGTAAATTAATAAATGTAATGAAATGAGAATTAAGGTTTATTTATTTTAATTAAGGTTTTAATTAAACAGGTTTAGAATAAAATGAATAGGCTAAAATCAACAACTGCACGTATCATTTTATAACTGCAATGCAATATGCGTGATTTGCAGTAGCACTTATGTCAACATTTGCATTTTATTTTAAAAATGGATCCATTCCTTGTGACAAGTAGGCCTGCCCCCGACTAAAAATTTTTCTTGTCAACTAGTCACTCGTTTATATTAAATTGATTAGTATAATAACCTACTAAACCCGAATGGGTGCCATTTGTGTCCCCAGGACATTATAGGTACAAACATGCATAAAAATGAACTATAAAATACCTTTTATTATTAAGTAAAGTGTCCTGCACATTAATCTAACTGCAAATGTAAAATATATAATTAAAAAAGTTATTAAAAACTACCTAAAACACTGAAAATATAGCATTTGCACGTCCCCAGTGTCTAACGCTACATTTTTAACTTGAAATATCATGTTTAACATCCTTCAGAAAACATTTTTATTTTGCATTTTTGTGTACCTCCATGTCCCATCTGTGCTTTAAATACATTTATTTCTAAATAAATTTATAATATTTTGTATAAAATACACATTTTAGTCGTGTCCCCAGGTTTTCACTCAGTCCTGTTACTCTAACACATTCCCCCCTCTAAAAAACTGGGAAAATTCCACAAGATACATTTTAAACATAATATTGCAACATCTGGATCTTCTGAAGGCAATGAAATTACTGAAAGTATGTGGTCTTATTTTCTTTTCTGTATATTTGATGATATTGTAACGGTGGCTGGGAGCGTCATTATAAATATACTGTTCTGTTACCTAAATTATTTCTTAGATGTTACTTGTTTATTTTAAAAATACAAATCTTTGGTGAATCACTATAATTTGTTGAGTATTCTCATAATATTAGCAAGTACTTCATGTGACTAGAATATATATATTTGCTGATTTTATCCTAAAATCACAATCCTGTTACTTTCAGTCCTGTTACTCATATACTCATATATCCTATACTTATATATAGTAACTGAGTAAAAGTAACAGGAGTGAGTAGTGTCATCAGATTTATTCATGTAAATATTAGGCTACATCCATATTAATCTAGATAAATTTGAAAATGCATATTTTTCTCAAAGTTTTGGCCTTCTATCCACACTGAGACAATGCTTTTGCCCAGAGAAAACTTATGGTTGTTCCTGCATTCTATATTACATTCCTGCAAGTATGACAGAAAATGTACTTGAAATTTCTGTCTTGTGGCAATTATGTATTAGACTCATATATGGAATGACATTGACTGTGAGCTGCGCTATAAGAAATCAAAATACATAGAAAAACTGAAAAGATATTATTTGTTAAGTTTATTATTGTTAATATCAATTTTACTTTAATATTTAAAATTTATATATTTTTTTCTTTATTTATATCTTATCTAATAACCCGTCTTCTACCCCTAAATAAAAACCTCTGCAGACCACTAGATTTAAACAGAAACATGATTTGGCTTTTTTTTAGCAGTGAGGTCAGCTCACTAGTCAATGTTTAACACTTTCACTACATTAACACCTCACATGTGTAGTCAAACCTGTATACTAATATAATGGATACTCCTTCCTCTTACCCATTTCATTCCTGTTACTAAATAGTTTTTTTTCTTTAAAAACTAAAGTTAAACCACTATTTTTAAATTAAGTTTGGTCCATAATTTATCCCATTGTTTAATAAATTGCATCATAGAAAATTGATAAGCTTGAGGTTTGAGTCGCCTTAAAAAAGAAGAAGAAGAAGAAAAAGTTTGTGTACTTTAGAAAAATACACCTTGTTTAGATTATTAGTGATTTTTTTTTATGATAAAATATTTTTTTGACCAGGAAACCAACAATTTCTTTAAAATAAACACCTGCCTGAGGGGGAAATGAAGGAATTTGTTGACATATTTTTAAACATGCTTTTTAAAAGACATTATGTTTGGGTAACAGGACTGAGAAAAATGCATCCATCTTCTACTTAAAAAGTGTGTAAAAAAATTAAATAAAGTTACCTGAAATGTATCAGTACAGATTTTGAATAGTTAAATATGTGTATTACTAGATTCAATCTTTAAAAAAATATAGAAAATGAAAATTTTTTTTGAAGAGTTTTGGAAGCAAATGGCACCCATTAGGTGGAATGGCCCATAGGCATTTAGACGTATTATAGCCTATTCTGCACTGAAGCATACACATAAAGCTTGCCGAAAAGCAACGGCTAAAGTAATGATTATGAATGCATCGGCGAAAAAGAAGACATTTTAATTATTTATTAATAACCTAGTGCTTTCTCAGTCAGTGTCGGCTGCATAGATGAAGTTGCCAAATGCCAGCGCTGACTCGCCATCTCCACAGAGGACATGCCTTTAATAGAGAAATGCACCATAATCAGAGATTTGTTTTTTATTTTAATTGGTTTTCAAGCTTTCTGCAGATTTATTTCTTATGTCTGTGAACTGGTTCATTGTTGTGACGCGCTCGGAGACTGCATGAGATGACAGAAAGCACATCCAAAAATGACGGGAGTGTTTTAAGCTCTTTCCGCAGTAAAAAAAAATAAAAATAAAAATAATAATAATAATAATAAAAAAATAAATAAATAAAAATAAAAAACAGATTGCACGGGCTCCCCCATGTCATACAGTAGGCTAAGCGCGATAATACTTCTACTCCTCATAAACATTTAAAATGCGCCTATATAGCGATTTTACAAAAAAACAACAACAACAACAACAACATGTTTTGGTCATATTTACTATTAATTGCCCAGCTTCCCCTGTCATTGATCTATAGCACCCCCTCAGCTCCTGCGTTCAAAATTCTCTGACACCGCCCCTGATTATGATCATTTGCTTTCAGCCGCAAACATGAGGTGCGAGGGTCGCGGCGCGGATGCGGGAATGTGTGATTAGCCTACTGCCTACTGCCTACTGCGTCTGTGTTGAAACACACTGCCTAAAACGCATGTAAATGTCAGACGGAATATTTGTTCGTGAGGATAATGCATTGCTACGTTGTGTGCGATGTCAGTCTTACGTCATGGTTTGTCATACTACATCAGTGCATGTTGCTTGTTTTGCTTAACTTTAGCTATAGCCTCTAGTTGCTAGCGGTAATCCTGTTCATAGTTTTTAACAAAAGAAACATCATAGATTTTCAACACAGGACCACATGAGTTTTAGCACATATATATTATATCCATTTAAATTCCTTTTGTTCGTTAGATTTGCCTGCTTTAATACTGCAGACTGCAGAGACAACAAACCCATGGCAGAACCATTTCCTGATCGAACTACAGAGAATAAAACCCAAATGCAGATGTGCAGTTTACCCTTGCGGGTACAAAGCTGATGGTTTAAGTCCATTCATCACTGTATGTAAGCGTGGAAAATAGAATCAATGCGCGACTTCAAAATGCAGCAATAGGCGTTCTTCAAAAGACAATGTGGGGAATTATTGCAGTAAAAACATAAGCAAAGTTTTATAATTAATAATAATAATAAAAATATTAATAATAATCATCATAGGCGCAATTTGCGGGTGGTAAGGGTGGGTGAGACATGCCCCCACCAATGTCGATTCTGTCCCCCCACCGCTTTTTCAAAGCCGCTGAAAAAATATAGCATGCAGAAGGCTTATGAGGCAAAGTAAAAGTAAAAGTAAAAGCATCTCCAATCAGTGGTTCTTCATAATTTAATTCTTACAGGCCTGATCTATAAACCTTATGCACTTAACAGGATTTAACATTAAATGGCATGAGCGCAGCAGCACTATTTTACTGTGTAATAGATAAAGTAAACATTATATTAACTCCCACACTACACAGACTGTTTTGTGTCACTCTGGACTATCTGGCCCAAGCCAGATGGCTACACTAGCCGCGTTTCCACTGTCGGGTGTGGTACTGCGTGCCAGGGCCAGTTGACTTTATCATGGCTCATCTGTACTTTCTCGGGGCCAACGGCCAGGGTTTTTTCAAAAATCTTGGGCTAAAGCGGGCCAGCTTCGGCTTGAGAAGTGGTTATGAACAAAAGCGGAGTTTCTCCGCGTCTGGAGAGAGTCAGCGCCGCAAATTATTTCATATAGTTAACAGCTATAACATTTCAGCATTAAAGACTTGAAATAATGTTAGCTCAAAACCCACTTTCCGACAGCAGTGAGTGTTTGAAATAACTTCTGTTTTATGATCACTATACAAGGTAGAAATATTTATGAGCGATGCAAAACGCTGTGCACGCTAGCCATTATGCTTGAAGAAATCAGCATATACATATCATTCATATCATTCTTCCTCAATGTGATGTAAAGTATGACTACAAATAAACAGAAACAGAAACTAGTTCCAGGAATTTATTTCTGATTAGTTTTCTGATAACTTCCCTTTATTTGTTGAAATGATGGGGTTGCATGACGTTGTTCCAAAGAGGCATGTAAAGAGTGGGTTTTAATTAAGCCTCCTCCTGTCGTTCAAGAATATCTTACGGTGCGTTTCCACTGGCATGAAGCGAGTGCAGCAGAGCGAGGGTTTTCAATTCACTCCTATGGAAGTTGAGCTTAAACGCTTGCGCGGTGCATTATGGGATTGAAAGCGGTGCAGAGAAAGTGTTGAGAATGGCCAAGAGCGTCAAAAAGTTTGGCCATTCCTCGACTTTATGCAAATATGGAGCGAAAAACGCCAGGCGACAACCAATCGCTGTGAAAAGAAGACGAAAAAAAGTGTAATTTTTTGTGATTATAATAAATATTTTTCAATATTACAAGTAAATACTACAAATAAATATTTTTATAAATATTTTTAAAGACATTACTGATTAGAGTGTTTTAAAAAATAATGTTAAAGGTGACATATCATGAAAATCTGACTTTTCCAGGTTTTAAGTGCTATAATCAGGTCCCCGGTGCATCTACCAACCAAGGAAACGTGAAAAAGATTAACCCAGTAACTTTGTTTTGGTAAGCCTTTTTCTGCAAGCATCTGAAAAAACGAGCGCGTCTGATTTCACTCCCCTAGTGACGTTGCAAAGGGATTTCATTATAATATAACCGCCCCTTAATCTGTAAATTTGCACCCACGGCGCCGTCGTTTTGATTTCGCAATTGACAACGGTGTACCAGTTCTAATGCCATGTCGAAAGTTTGAGCAAAACATGCTAACTGTTCTGACTTTGGCTGCACAGACGAGCACAGAACACTATTTAGAGTCCCAGCCTCAGAGGAGACAAGAGAGCAGTAGATTTATTGATTTATTTACTGTATATTGCTGCTGCCACACAGATCTAAAATAAACATGCAATTTATTTCTCAGCTGTTTACCTTCACAGACATAACCGACTGTTTTTGTAACTCATGTGTGTTTTTAACGTAAACTAGTGTGTGAATGAGAACTTAGTTTAGTATTCACATGCTTCTGGGGACACCAGAGACTTATATTACATATTGTAAAATGGGCATAATATGTCTCCTTTAAATAATTTTTCACAACTCTAAGACATGACATCACCGTGCAGCGACTGGCTCACTAGTTAGTTTTTCTCAATTGCTAACACACAATTTATGAAACAATTCACCATTTTCTCACAACTGTAAACACAAACTCAAAACTACACACCAACTTGTGCAAACTTCAAACTTCCAGGTCAAAGTCAAACATTTTAGTCAAATACACATTCTCTTTTGTTCCAAACTTTGGACTCAGATGACACACAAACTTGTCAAATACACAGAGTATTTTCCTGCCTAGAGAACACAAGTGAGATCAATTCAAAACACTGTTACAAAAACCTCATTTTGGGAAACAGGAATCCTTTTGCTAGTCAATGTCTGTTACAGTATGCAGCATAAATGGAGGTGTGCAGATACAGTAAAATTCAGCAATAAACTTTAAGAAAAGTTTACTTTCATTACACTAGTGTAAAGTGATCTTACAGTAGATGAAAATCACTAGAAGAGTAAAGTTCAAAAAACAAACAACTGAATATACAGTAAACACACATTGAAATATACTGTCAGTTACTGTAAATAAATAAATACAGCATCCTCTGCCAAGTTGCATTACAATATTGGTAATATCCTTATTTGTTAGCTATACTATAGCAGTTTCTTAGTCTTCTGACAAGACTTTCTCTGCCTCCCCTAGACAGTCGACTCTCAGTTCTGCACAAATACATGTAAGAAGTACTTGGCTACAAATCAATTCAACAGTTACAAGTTTGAGGGTGTGTGCTACAGTATTTACAGTACAAAGAACAGTGAAAGTTCTCTCATCTGAAGTACTGTTACTATGTATTGTAACTGTAATATATAAGTAGTGTAAAACCCTGTAGATGGGCCTGCAGGCCAGCTTTCCTTATGCTCATTCCGTGCACAAGAGCATGCTATAGTGCTTTATATTTCATCAGCAACAAATGACCTTTGACCTCATCTCCTTCATTTTTATTTTCTCCTCCTATTCCTTATTGTCTCCCGTGCACTACCAGGATTCATTTTCCAAATCACGTAATCACCTGTGCTCTTGTTCATATCATCCTGAGATTCTGACTGGTGTGTCATCAGTTTTGCTACTTACAGTTTTTTTACGATTGCTTAGGCACGATTTTAAAAACAAGGCTCATTTTGTCAAAATACTACACACAGTTCTCACATCTACACACACAAGTAGCAGAACATCTCAGATCTTTTGCAAAAAGAAACACATCATTTAAAACTTTACAATTAGTTAACAAAACCCAGTTTCACTACCGTATGATACACACATGGATCATACAGTCAGATTCTGATTGAACCACTTACACACTGCTGAGCTCAATCTTAAACACTTGTAACATTTCTACCTTTCTAATACAGTTTTTTTCAACTGCTTACACACATTTTCATAACTTTGCCTCTTTTTTTCAAAACTTTACACACAATTCCAAGAATTGCACACACAAAATGCAAAATGCCTCGCATCTCTTGCAAAATGACACACTACATTTAAAATATCACAAACACATTTAAAAAGCAAACATTTGTCTTACATTGCAAACACTTTTGCCATAATATTATATTTTTGGCTATATCATATACACACAGTAATTCAAAACCTAAAGCTCTTCTTTCATGAGCTTCAATGTACATTTCTGTACAAAATTGAAAGTAATTGGCAGAGAGATGTTGCAAAATTCACAGTAAACACGAAAGCAAGATTGAAACCAAACTATTTATTTATTTATTTACTGTAAGCATTTGTGGTTGTGAATACAGTATTACACACAGTACGAAAGAAAAGAAATACATCAACCATGTGGTGTTCGACAGAAACCAAACATAATTTAAAAAAAGGTGAAACTGTAACAATTTGTAACATAATATACTATTGTATACAACACAGTAAGAATGTCTTCTTACAGTCAACTGTACTGTTGTGGAGTATGATAACCCACCAGACTTTGACCAATCATGCAATGCACTGCAGTACGTAAATAGATGCTAAAATATACATTTTATAGTATACCATATATTATGCTGAAATAGCTATTATGGGTACATTGGAACGTGTACATTACAGTAGATTGTTACATACCTGTTCTCATTTCTAAAGGTTCGAATTATGCCCGCCACAGTAAATCGACTCAAATTAGGCTGGACTGTCTGTCCAACCTCTCTCATCGTTAAACCGTGGTTGATCACATGATCAGTGACAGTAGACCTAATCTCATCAGAGACCGCTCTTCTTGTTCCTTTTCTTTGTACTCCTCCTCTTCCCCGTCCGACTCATCCTCTTCCTCCCCTTTGAACTCCTCCTCCTCTAACTCTGCCTCATCCTCTGGCTCTCCCTCCAACACCCCTTACTCTGTCTGCATAGTTTGCAGCCATTGTTCAAAACCTATAACTTGACCTTTGGTCTATTTATAGGCCAATTCTAAAGTCATGATTGGTTGGTGTTAAGTAAAGCAATGAGTGTTTGCACATGTGAGGAGTTAGTGTGAGGCACTGATGAATTAGTGTGGCATTTTGATGGCAAGATGCTTCCTGTTAAATTTTTGTGTTACATAGAGAATTGTGTGTTGTGTTTTGCAAAAAGTGTTTTATGAAATTGAAAACTAAGTCAAAGGCCGAGAAATAGCGTATGGTTTTGCAGACTTGGTATGTGATTCTGGTGTTTGAGTGTCAGGTTTCAGAAATTGTGTGACAAGTAAAGATTTTGTGTGTAAGCAGTTGAAAAAAAACTGTAATACAGTCTGGGTTTGATTTTTTATTTTTATTTTTTTGAGATATTGTTAAAGAACATGAATTGACCAAACACAATACACGAGACAAGTGTTGCACACTGATGAAGTATTTATTTCTCACCACATTGTAAAATCCTTCAGTACATCATTGCAATTAGGCTTAAAATCTGAACATATTTCAAATACAACATAGTACATAAACTAAAAAAAAATAAAAAAAAAAAAAAAAAAAATTAAAAAATAACCCTTAGCATCATCTCTTGATGTAGCTGGATATGGCCACTTCGTCCACATCACAGGCAATGTCCTCCCTCGCAAAACAGCAATCTCCTCGAATGGCGACTTCATCCTTACACAGACTCTGCATCTTTTAGGTCACAGGCCTCCTCCATAGCTTGAATGAGGGGTATAGCATAGGGTCGGAGATCATAAACCTTCCACTGCCACGTGGAAGGGAAAAAGGAAAGGAAAGGAGAGTGTTGTGGGAGGTACTGGAATAATGGAACCAGTTTCTGGTTGCATTAGTCTAATACCTAGTCTGTCCAATACTTAGTCTGTCTAAAAATGTGAATATGCGGTCGGTGTTGTAAGGAGCTATTTTGGCATGCCCCCATGGAGGACCCTATTCTGCGTGATTGCAGCATATATTGTGATGTTACACCACGTTGACCCGGGACATTCAAAATAGCTCTGTGGCCAAAGATGTTTCTCCTTATTCCTCTTCCTCTTCCTGCACCACTGCCTTTCATTTTTATTGAAGACAAAAACTCACCTGTTGCCTTTTTATAGTGCTTACACTTTGATTGTTGAGTTTTCAGTTAAGCACCTAAGTGTCTGCACACTTGATGGCCGTGTTTGATCAACTGGTTCATATGTGTAGTATTTTGGAAAGCAGTGCCTTAAAATGGCAAAGAAGTGACAACATGTTAGATTTCTGTGTCTAATGTTGAGAAGTGTGTTTAGTGTCTTGCAAAACAATGTGTGTAGTGTTTTGCAAAAAGTGTGAGGCTGAGAATGTGCTTATAGTTGTGCAGATTTGGGCTGAAGTTTTACTCCTTGGGTGTCAGGTTTCACTAATTGTGTGTTATTTTTAATTTTAGTGTGTAAGCAATCGTAAAAAACTGTAATGTTCACACATGGATTAATGTGTAGCATTTGGACCAATCAGACACACAATTGTTCATTAGATTTAACAAATCAATTATTCATTAGATTAACAAATAATCACAGACCCCTCACCCAATAAACATACTGCGTGCCAGGATGTCTGTGAACGACCCCAGGCCCCTGGTTACCATGGCAACCAGGACACCTCAGCCAGACCAGATAAACTTTACGACCTAATGGCATGTCGAGAGTTCACCCTCTCACCATCTTTCAACCATAGGAAAAACATAATGCCCACAAAAATGGACTCTTCTCTAATTAATTCATAGAAAATCCTTTCTTTGAATGAACACACATATCCTTCAGGTCATTGTGTATATTATTACTGTTCTTGTATATTGTCTTTTGTATTTTATACTGTTTTATGCATGTTTATGATAGAACCACTCATTCATGTAACCTTACCTATACCATGTTTGGTCTCTATGAATTCGTCTTTGGATGATCTAATTGAGAGTGTATATTATATGTTTATATGTAACATATTAGTGTTTAAGAATTTTTAGTAGTTTTTGCATCTACACCCAATCGAATTACATATGCAAAATACCATGCTCTAAGACAAAGAGTCATAAACTTTCCCTCCAAAAGTGCAAGTCACCATTGGCTCTTTGACCTCCGAGAGGTGTGACCTCGACAGAACTTAAAAGGCCTCACATCAGTGACCGCCTCGCAGTCTAGCTTCTTTTAGATTCTGAGAAGATGGGGATGCTGAGTTAGAAGTCTTCTAAGGACACCCTAAGTTTGTGCCAGCCCTCGGCCTTGACTTTTCATTCACTAAAGATCCTAGGATCTCAGCTGATGTCTCTCTTAGTTCTTCTTCACTTTCCACCTGGGAAGAAACTCCCAATCACTTGGGAACATCTTTGGAGTTCATCACTCTTCAAACCTGGAAGAACGTGATCGCAAGTCCAAACCTTGAAACCATCAAGACTTTCATCCGAGACTGCATCCCTACACTTGTCAACGACCAAGGCAATGCAAGTATCGTATATTTAACTAAACAAAACAAAACAAAACAGAGGTTTAGTATAAGCTATAGACCCCATTGTAAAATGGTGCTGATGGTTTCACTCAAAGGTTAACTGATTCCTTTTCCATAGCTTCATTCCCTGTTCCTCTAATGATTTCTTTCATCCACTTTGCTCCCCTTTGTATGTACACATGAGCGTATGTATGTTTGTTTGTTTGTTAGACTAGTTTGCATTAGTGTTTAGTTAATAAAACTCTTGTGCACAAATTACATGAGTTTCTGATTCTGCCTTGTAAATTAATGTCTCTTTTTCGATTCCGATCAAGCTACATGCTCTAATGCATTAATACTATAAGAAGGTTATTTTCTGTGGCCACGAAAATATCCTGTCTTAGAGTTGATATGAAATTACACTGAATGTTCGCTGGATGAACAGATTAGTTACAGTTTTTCTCGATTGTTAACACACTATAACTGATTCATTTGGCCCAATTTTCCAAACCATTCATACAGTTCTCAAAACAAAGACACGTTTCTCAAAACTTTCAAGAATCAACGAGTGCAGTATGTACAGGTACTAAGTGTAACTCACTAATGTGTTATTTAGTGCTGTAATTTGATAATGTACTCTTACAGGTAAAGTTATTCTTATCGGTTACTGTACACATGTACTCAAAACATATTTTTGCAGAACATGTTCGAGTTTGATGGCAGAGACACCCTGCATGAATATATATTTATTGATGAGGCTGGGTTTAATCTAACTAAAAGGAGGAGAAGGGGGAGGAACATTATTGGATGCCGTGCCTTTGTGGAGGTTCCTGGGGCCGGATTCACGAAAATCTTCTTAAGAAATAAGTTAAGAAATTTCTTAAGATAAATTCCACAAAGTTCGTAAGAATGTTCTTAAGTGCAATTCTTGAAAAATTCTTAAGTTTTCAAATATATTCTTAAGAACATCTTAATTTTTTTCTTAAGAAGAAAATGACAGTCTTTATCTGAGTGAATACATGACGCACTGAGAAACTCATACTTTATTGTCTTTTTGCGCTTCCTGCAGATTACCATAATAATCATAATAAGCACGCACACTCTTTTTGTCGCAACTTTGACTGGCGCTCAGCTTCACGTTTTTAATGCGGCGTGTTTTTGAACAGCCTGTCTCAAGCTGCAGCGATCTGTTTCATTCATTTTTGTGCTGTGTTTTTGCAATCTCATCGAGTGAACGCTTCTGGTATCGGCACATTCATATATGCTGCATACTGCCAAAGATTATGTTGTATTTATAAGCTAAAATAAAAGCATCCAATTACAGCTCCCTATCTGACTCATTTTTGTAGAGTTGCTACTGAGTTTTGAAGTCAGCAAAAAGTAGCGTCACACATAGGCTAATCATAACCGATCATTGTTTACATTATCAGTCATCGCTGTCACTTCAGAAAACTCGTGCACATCCCTATTAATAGTCCTACTATGTATTATATGTAGCTAATGTTGTTGTAATGCTTAAATATTACAATTAATTTGAAATAACCCAATAAATTTATTAAATAATTCTTACTGTTTGGGATTCAAGACAAGTCTAGGGCTGTCTTAAATTTAAAAAGTTATCTACGATGATTTTTAAGAAGATTCTTTTCAAGAATTTGAATTCTTCTTAAGTTTTGTCTTAAGAAAAATCTTATGAAAAAAGATAATAATATTCTTAAGAATAATTTTTGGGAATACAAAATATTCTTAACTTTTTTCTTAAGTTAAAAAATAAGGAGAAAATGGTAGTTAAGAAGAAATTCCTTCTTAAAAATGTTTTGTGAATCCGGCCCCTGGTCAGCGTGGGGGCAATGTGACACTGTGCGCTGCCATCAGTCACCATGGGGTTCTCCACCATCATGCAACCTTGGGCCCTTACAACACACAACATCTCTTGGATTTCCTCAACCGTCTCTATGGTTCCATTATCCAGCATGAAGCAAGAGAGCCAGGACGGGCCAAGCAGCCTCAATATGTTGTAATTTGGGATAATATAAGTTTCCATCGTGCTGCTCTGGTCCGCAATTGGTTCAGTGACCATCCCAGATTTTCTAATGTGTTTCTATCAGCATACTTGTTACGAATCCTGTGCCTGCCCTTCTGTTCACTCTCCACCAGAGGTCACCCGTCCATCATATTGACTTTCACACCACACAGGCTATTAAACTCACACTGGACTTCAGTTCCCACAATACATTTCACCCTAATCACATGCTCACCTGTAACCAATCACACTGCCTATATAACAGCCATTCACATGCCCTTCCGGGCCAAGTATTGTCTAGCGTATCTCGCTCACCTAGTGATAGCTACTCTACGGAGCCAGTTCCCAGTTCTAGTTTTTAGTTCTTAGTTCATAGTCTAGTCTAGTCTAGTCTTGCCTTGCCTGTTTTCTTGTGTTTCCTGATCCTTGCCTGGTTTATCTCGTCTCGTCTGTCAGTAGCCTGCCCTGGATTTATCGTCTGTTTGGATTAACCCTTGCCTTGCCGTTTCGGACTCTGTTTGCACCTCTCTTGGACTACCGCTCGTGTACCTGGATTATCTCTCTGCCTTGCCCCATTGGATATTGTTCGCCGATCGTCGACCCACGCTTGCCCTAGGATTACTCTCTGTCTTATCTGTGTTATACCTGTTTGCCATTGTCCGACCCTGCCTGTGTTTTGACCATGTTTCACAATAAAGCCTTGCACATGGATCTGCACGCCTCTCGTCTCGTCGGCTCCGTAACAGAATACTCGGCCCCACGAGGATCCAGCGGCTTTTCTAAAGGACTCTGGCCAGGTATGGACACAGCGAGACTGTTATTAACCCTCGAGCAGGGCTTGCGATCGCTCGAGGATTATATTCAAGAGTATTTATCCATTGCCTATTACTCTGATCTGCCGGACTGTGTGCTCATAGACTTTTTTGGTGAGGGCATTAATCAACCACTCAAATCGCGACTAATCCGTGAGGGTCCCCGTTCGTCTCTAAGTGATTTTATGGATTATGCTTTGTTGACTGTTGGCTCTTTATTCACTGTGGGTGTCGTGGAGGAACGCGACACCGCACTCACTCCTGTAATGGCGGCCGTACTGGAACGCGAGCACAAAATGGCGGCTACAGCGGTGCCCATTCGCAAAATGGCGGCCACAACGAAGCTCTGTCATGTCACAGCTGCCATCCATGAATCCAGTCAAGTCACCGTCAATCGTCATGAGCCTTGTCACGTCACAGCTGTTTGTCCAGAGCCTCATCAAACCACAGTTGTTCTTAAAGAGCCAAGTCAAGCCACAGTTGTTCTTAAAGAACCAAGTCAAGTCACAGTTGATCTTCGTGAGTCAAGCCAAATCACAGTTGCCAGTCATGAGTCAAGTCAAGTCACAGTTGATGTTAAAGAGCCAAGTCAAGTCACAGATGATGTTAAAGAGCCAAGTCAAGTCACAGATGATGTTAAAGAGCCAAGTCAAGTCACAGATGATGTTAAGGAGCCAAGTCAAGTCACAGATGATGTTAAAGAGCCAAGTCAAATCACAGATGATGTTAAAGAGCCAAGTCAAGTCACAGATAGTGTTAAAGAGCCAAGTCAAGTCACAGATAATGTTAAAGAGCCAAGTCAAGTCACAGATAATGTTAAAGAGCCAAGTCAAGTCACAGATAATGTTAAAGAGCCAAGTCAAGTCACAGTTGCTCGTCATGAGTCAAGCCAAGTCACAGTTGCTCGTCGTGAGTCAAACCAAGTCACCTTATCTGCCAAAACCTCGTCGCGTCTCAGCTGATCTGCCAGAGTCTTGTCGCGTCTCAGCTGCTCTACCAGAGTCTCGTCATGTCTCTGCTGATCTTCCAGAGTCTCTTCACGTAACCACTGACCATCCAGAACCACGTCACGTCACAGCCGATCATCCAGAGTCTTGTGACATCCTGTCCGTCACACCCAGATATTCAAGGTCAGTGCTCCGATTTACCAGTTTGATTTCCAGTGTGAGGGATGCACCGCTGGTGCCTGCACACGCAGCTGGTATCCCCAAACCCACTCACTCTAGCCCTCCTGTCCCTGAACTGAGTCCCCTGTCTGCAGCGCTTCCCATGATGGGAATCGCTTTATGTTGTGTTTGGGCTGCATACACCACCACAGAACTGCTCAAGGTGGCGGCGTCCACTGTGATGTCTCCAGAGGTGGCGGCTGATGCTGCAGAACCTCTTGGGGTAGTGTCGCTTGCTGCTGTGTCTCCAGAGGCGTTGTTGCCTATTTCAGATTCTTGTGCGGTGGTGGCGCCCAGCAAAGAACTCTCTCTCGTTCCCTATGGTACCGCTGTAGAACCTCCGGAGGTGGCGGCATCTGCTGCAGAACCTCTGGAGGTGTCAGTGGTATCCACCTGTGAATTCTCACCCTGTCCTGTCACGGCTAAGGAGGCCGTCTGTAAGCTCTTGCCCTGTCCTGTCACGGCTAAGGAGGCCGTCTGTGAACTCTCGCCCTGCCCTGTCACCGCTATGAAGGCCGTCTGTGAACTCTCGTCCTGCCCTGAAATGGCTATGAAGGCCGTCTGTGAACTCTCTTCCTGCCCTGTAACGGCTATGAAGGCCGTCTGTGAACTCTCGTCCTGTCCAGTCACGGCTATGGAGGCCAATTATGAACTGTTGTCCTGTCCTGACCCAGCCGAGGAGGCTGCCTCTGAACTCTCAGCCTTGTCTGTCACAGCCCAAAAACCCGCCTTTGAACCCTTAACCCTGTCTGTCTTGAGGCCAGAGACTATAAATGCACCCCATGTCTGTCACGTTAACCCTGTCAATGCCATACAGATCATTCATGAACTCTTGTTGTTCTGTTCCCTCAAGTATGTCCGTTGAGCCGTCTTCCTTACCAGTCTTAGTCTGTGATCCAGTTTATGAATTATCATTCTGTCCAGTTTCAGTCAGCAAACCCACTGATGATTGTTTTGTGTTCCCTGCCACGGTCCCTGAGACCGTGAATGCACTGCCTGTGTTGTCTGTCTCTGCTCTTTCTAGATCTCGGTCTATGCCATGGTCTTCTGCTTCAGCCTGGTGGTCTTCTACTCCACCGTGGTGGTCTTCTGCTTTGTCAACTCAGGTCTGGTGGGCTCCTGCTCAGTCTGCTCCGCCCTGGTGGGCTCCTGCTCCGTCTGCTCCTCTCTGGTGGGCTCCTGTCCCGTCTGCTCCGCCCTAGTGGGCTCCTGTCCCGTCTGCTCCGCCCTGGTGGGCTCCAGTCCCGTCTGCTCCGCCTTGGTGCCCTGTTCTGCCTCGGTCCCCGACCACTCCACTTCCACGTGGACCTGGCCCTCCGTCCTTCCCCCTTTTCCGCCTCCGCTCCACCGCCCTCCTGGATTGTATAGGAGCGTCTGGAAGCCGCTCCTTGGGAGGGGGCTATGTTACGAATCCTGTGCCTGCCCTTCTGTTCACTCTCCACCAGAGGTCACCCGTCCATCATATTGACTTTCACACTACATAGGCTATTACACTCATACTGGACTTCAGATCCCACAATACATTTCACCCTAATCACATGCTCACCTGTAACCAATCACACTGCCTATATAACAGCCATTCACATGCCCTTCCGGGCCAAGTATTGTCAAGTCAAGTCAAGTCACCTTTATTTATATAGCGCTTTTAACAATACAGATTGTGTCAAAGCACTTAACAGTATCAAATTAGAGGAAGAAGATTAAAACAGATTAAACACTCAATTTTCAGTTGAAGGCATTTCATTATTGAATTCAGAGATGTCATTGTCTACCTCAGTTTAGTTTAAATAGTATCTATGAAATCAAATTGACGATAATCGTTAGAAATTAAGTGTCCCCAACTGAGAAAGCCAGAGGCGACAGCGGCAAGGAACCAAAACTCCCTCTGTGACAGAATGGAGAAAAAAAACCTTGGGAGAAACCAGGCTCAATTGGGGGGCCAGTTCTCCTCTGGCCAGGATATTGTTACTTATTTTTTTACTTATTGTTTTAATTAAATTTTAAATGTATAAATGTATTATATTTCTATTTTTATATTGTTGCAATTTCTAACAATAATAGTATTATGTAGTTAGGTATTTTATTATATTATAGTTATTTTGTTTAATTTTAAGTTTTATTGTATTTAAGTCGAGGTCTTCACTGGGATATGTCCCCGGGGCTCATCCAGGTGTCCAGCCTCCGCCAACGGTCAGGGTCGCAGACATCATCTCCCGGCGCCGATCCACCATCTGATCCGGACACGGACTGAGAAACAGAATAATAAAGAAACAGACAAATATTAGCGTAGATGCCATTCTTCTTACGATGTAATGAGTACATCGTGTATTATGAGGAGTGTTCCCGGTTCCGGTTGATCTAATTAATGCAGCCTAACAATCCTTTAACGGATTTGAATAATAGAAGTGTATTAGTGTGTTATGTGTAAGCCAGGTTAAAGAAATGTGTCTTTAATCTAGATTTAAACTGACAGAGTGTGTCTGCCTCCCGAAGAGTGTTAGGTAGATTGTTCCAGAGTTTGGGCGCTAAATAGGAAAAGGATCTGCTGCCCGCAGTCCATTTTGATATTCTAGGTATTATCAAATGGCCAGAGTTTTGAGAACGCAGCAGACGTGGAGGACTATAATGTGATAAGAGCTCACTCAAGTACTGAGGAGCTAAGCCATTCAGGGCTTTATAAGTAATTAACAAGATTTTAAAATCTATCCGATGTTTGATAGGGAGCCAGTGCAGTGTTGACAGAACCGGGCTAATATGGTCATACTTCCTGGTTCTGGTAAGGACTCTAGCTGCTGCATTTTGGACCAACTGTAGTTTATTGATCAAGCGTGCAGAACAACCACCCAGTAAAGCATTACAATAGTCTAACCTTAAGGTCATAAACGCATGAATTAGCATTTCTGCATTTGACGTTGAGAGCATAGGATATGCAATTTATATATGTTTTTGAGATGGAAAAACGCAGTTTTACAGATACTAGAAACATGGCTTTCAAATGAAAGATTGCTATCAAACAGCACACCTAGGTTCCTAACTAATGAAGAAGAATTGACAGAGCAGCCGTCAAGTGTTAGATAGTGTTCTAGGTTATTACATGTGGGGTTTTTAGGTCCGATAATTAACACCTCTGTTTTTTCAGAATTTAGCAGTAAGAAGTTACTTGTCATCCAGTTTTTTATATCGACTATACATTCCGTTAGTTTCTCAATTTGGTGTGTTTCACCGGGCCGTGAAGAAATATAGAGCTGAGTATCATCAGCATAACAGTGAAAGCTAACACCATGTCTCCTGATAATATCTCCCAAGGGTAACATGTAAAGCGTGAAAAGTAACGGCCCTAGTACTAAGCCTTGAGGTACTCCATACTGCACTTGTGATCGATATGATACCTCTTCATTTACTGCTACAAACTGATGGCGGTCAGTTAAGTACGATTTGAACCATGGTAAGGCACTTCCACTAATGCCAACAAAGTTTTCTAGTCTATTCAAAAGAATGTTGTGGTCAATAGTGTCGAACGCAGCGCTAAGATCCAGTAGATCTAATAAAGAGATACAACCATGATCAGATGATAGAAGCAGGTCATTTGTAACTCTAATGAGAGCAGTCTCAGTACTATGATACGGTCTAAATCCTGACTGGAATTCCTCACAGATACCATTTTTCTCTAAGAAGGAATATAATTGTGAGGATACTACCTTTTCTAGTATCTTTGACAGAAAAGGGAGATTTGAGATCGGTCTGTAATTAACTAGATCTTTGGGGTCAAGTTGTGGTTTTTTAATGAGAGGCTTAATAACAGCTAATTTGAAGGTTTTGGGGACATATCCTAATGACAATGATGAATTAATAATAACCAAAAGAGGATCTATGATTTCTGGAAGCAGCTCTTTTAGTAGTTTAGATGGAATAGGGTCTAACATACATGTTGTTGGTTTAGATGATTTAACAAGTTTATACAATTCTTCCTCTCCCATAATAGAGAATGAGTGGAATTGTTCCTCAGGGGATCTATAGTGCACTATCTGATGCGTTACTGTAGCTGACGGCTGCATGGTTACAATTTTATCTCTGATAGTATCGATCTTGGAAGTAAAGTAGTTCATAAAGTCATTACAGCTGTGCTCTTGGGAAATGCCAGCACCTGTTGATGCTTTATTTTTCGTTAAATTAGTGACTGTTTGAATAAATACCGGGGGTTATGTTTGTTTTCTTCTGGAAGAGACGAAAAGTAATCAGATCTAGCCGTTTTTAATGCTTTTCTGTAGGATAGGGTACTTTCCCGCCAAGCTATACGAAATACCTCTAGTTTTGTTTTCCTCCAGCTGCGCTCCATTTTCCGGGCTGCTCTCTTTAGGGTGCGAGTGTGCTCATTATACCACGGAGTCAAACTGTTTTCTTTGATCTTCCTTAAGTGTAAAGGAGCAACTGTATCTAAAGTGCTAGAAAAGAGAGAGTCCATAGTTTCTGTTACATCATCAAGTTTTTCTGCGCTGTTGGATATGCTGAGGAATTGAGATAAATCAGGAAGATTACTTACAAAGCAGTCTTTTGTGGTAGAAGTGATGATTCTACCATACTTGTAACAAGGAGTAGAATTTACAGTTTGATCTGAGATATCATCGCTTTGCTGCAGAATTTCAACACCACTAACATCAATTCCATGTGACAGTATTAACTCTAGAGTATGATTTCGACAATGAGTAGGTCCTGAAACATGTTGTCTAACCCCAATAGAGTTCAGAATGTCTAAGAATGCTGATCCTAATGCATCTTTTTCATTATCGACATGGATATTAAAATCACCAACAATTAAGACTTTATCTGCAGCCAGTACTAACTCAGATAGAAAATCAAAAAATTCTTTAATAAAGTCTGTGTGGTGCCCTGGTGGCCTGTACACAGTAGCCAATACAAACATCACAGGGGATTTATCACTAACACGTGTTTCTCTAGATAATGTTATACGCAGCACCATAACTTCAAATGAGTTATACTTAAAGCCTGCCCTCTGAGAAATACTGAGAATATTGCTATAAATTGTAGCAACACCTCCCCCTTTACCTTTTGGACGTGGCTCATTTTTATAGCAGTAATCTTGGGGGGTAGACTCATTTAAAGTAATGTATTCATCTGGTTTTAGCCATGTTTCTGTCAAACAAAGCACATCTAGCTTATGGTCAGTGATCACATCATTTACAAATAGTGCTTTTGTAGAAAGGGACCTGATATTCAGTAAGCCAAGTTTTATCAATTGTTTCTCTGTATTGTAAACATTTTTTATTTGTTGAACATCAATTAAATTGTTACTATTACTTTGGTTTGTACGTTTTCTGTATTTTCTAGTACGGGGAACAGACGCAGTCTCTATAGTGTGATATCTAGGTGAAGGAGTCTTTATGTGCTGAGAATTAACTGACTTCTGTGACGTGAGGTGGCTAGCAGATGGTCGGTTTAGCCAGTCTGTCTGCTCCCTGACCTGGGCCCTAGTTAGTCAAGTACGAACTCTAAGACTATATGCCATATTTCTAGAGAGAAGAGCGGCACCACCCCATGAGGGATGAACGCCATCTCTTTTCAACAGGTCAGGTCTGCCCCAAAAACTCTTCCAATTGTCTATGAAATCTACATTATTCTGCGGGCACCACTTAGACATCCAGCCATTGAGTGACGACAGTCTGCTATGAATCTCATCGCCACGGTAAGCAGGGAGGGGACCAGAGCATATTACAGTGTCTGACATCGTACTTGCAAGTTCACACACCTCTTTAACATTATTTTTAGTGATCTCCGACTGGCGAAGTCGAACATCATTAGCGCCGACGTGGATAACAATCTTACTGAATTTACGTTTAGCATTAGCCAGCACTTTTAAATTTGCCAAGATGTCAGGCGCTCTGGCTCCCGGTAAACATTGGACTATGGTGGCTGGTGTCTCTATTTTCACGTTCCGTACAATAGAATCGCCAATTACTAGAGCACTTTCATCAGGTTTCTCAGTGGGTCACTGAGCGTCACTGAGTGGGGAGAACCTGTTTGATGTTTTGATCGGAACGGAAGAGCAGTGTTTTGACCCGCGACTATGCCGCCTCACAGTCACCCAGTTGCCCTGCTGTGGGGGCTCTGCACCCAGAACCGAACAATGTACAGGACTCCCTGAGCTAGTCGCATCCAAAGCTGTATCTAAAGCCCTCACATTCTTACTGTCCTCAATTAAAGTTTGGATGCGTGTCTCTAGCGTGTCTCTAATTCTGAGATCTTCTCTGTCAGCCTAACAATTTCCCTGCATTTATCACATGTGAATCCCTCGCTGCTGACAGAGACAGATGCAGGTGACAATGCAATGAGAAGCCACCATTACTCACCGTGATTGTAGACTAATTCCGACTAAAAAGTGGAGCGAGAGAGAAAAGAAACGGAGTGAGACAGAGAGAAAAAAGAAGCAGTATGAAACGCGAATGGAAATGCGATTGACAAGTTAACAGAATGCTAACGCACAGTGCTAACAGTTTATAATAAAAGATTACAGGTGAAAGATGTCAAATTAGTTTGGTTGAAAAAATCAGAAATATGGTGAGAATTAAATTATACTTTAGTGGTTTAAACCACAGTAAGATAGAGTATTAGTAAGATAGATTCCAAAAGAAAAACAAACAAAGCTACACGGAGCTACAAACGCAAACCACTCAGCAGCACGGCAGACAAGAACAGAATTGTTCTCTTATTGTTAGTCAAATGAGCCTGAATACTCACCTTTTGATTGTAATGGCTCATGGTGCTTCTGCCCAAGGAGTTATGCTGATTGGATTAGGACTGGTGAAATGGGGCAGGTCGCTATACCTGAATTCTTCATTTGCATGCTTTGTTTAAGGTTGTCACCCAGGTGCTTTGAATCAATTTCTAGCACTGCCCCCTAAATGTATATAAACTACAATGTATCACTGCCTTAGTTAGACTTTTGATGACCATGCAGCATGTTCTCAATAAAGAAATCTGCTGAAGATACCCAAGAGTCTCCTGGTCTTCGCTTCTGAGTTTCCAACAGTATGAAGCCAGGCAAAATGCAAAGATATTTGGAAACAATACATCCTTTTATTGAAAAGCCTGTAGAATTTTTTTAGCAAAAAAGAGAAGGAATTACAGGGTCAAAAACACATGATCACACAACAAGCCAAAATTACTGCTAATAGTCTGGAGGCATCTTATGAGGTGGCATACTAGATCACGCAGTCCAAAAGGCCATACACAATCAGGGAAACCCTGATAAAGCCCGCTGCTGTGGCTATGTGTCTGTCCCGTTGTCGAATGGCACTCACTCGCCGTGCACATATCGCAAAAGACAGTAAGAGTCAATTGATTGTTTAGATTTTTGATGGACAGAAACACATAGGAGTTTGATCAGTTTATTCAACAACTGCGCACTCTCACTTCCACCTGGGACCCGCTGACTTCACGTCATGTGGGTAACTGTAAGAGAGTTTAGACCACATGGCTTGGTGTACATGAGAAGTTACACCAGGGATTCTAAGTGGATTCCTGGGGTCATCATGGATGTCACAGGCCCCTTGTCATACAAGGTCAGGACAGGTGATGGGCAGCCGTGTTTCCACTGTCGGGCCAAAAGCAGGCGTGCTAATGTGTGCCAGGGCCAGTTGCGTTTCCACTTTCACTTCCGGGGCTTGATTGTACCTTGTTGGTGCTGCCTCTGGGCCAATGGCCAGGGTTCTTTGGCCCGCCGAAAACCTTGGGCCATAGCAGGCCAGCTCAGGCTTGAGGAGTGGTTATGAACAAAGGCAGAGTTTCTCAGCATCTGGAGATTGTCAGCGCAGCAGATTATTTCATATAGTTAACAGCTATTACACTAGCATGAAAGACTTTTGAAATAATTTTAGCTCAAAATTCACTTTCCGACAGCAGCGAGTGTTTGAAATAACTTCTGTTTGAGATCCGATGTGGATTATGATTACTATACAAGGTAGAAATATTTATGTGACGTCACATCATGTGGGTAACAGTGACAGTAACAGTGCAAAAGACAAAATGAAGTAAGACCAACAACATAACATCTGAATAAAAAAGCAGGTGCAATAAAGGAGGAACACCTGACTGCAAAAAGATACATAACATATGAATAACATGCATAAATGAACGTGGGGATACATGGCACATTTCAGTAAGATCATCATAACATAGTCTTTGTAACGTTGGTTAGGATAGCTGACTCTTCCAGAATGAGTCACCACTGAACCATTTGCCATCTGTGTCACCATAACAGTCAACTTTAGGAGACTGTGGTTGCTGCATGGACCCCTCAGTATTGGATGGTGTTTGCGAGTGCCTTAGCATTAGTCACAACTGAGAAGTCATCTTCATAGTCAGCTGGAGGGGATTCTGAAACATGGAGGAGATATTGCCTGTTCCTTGTGATGTGACGACATAGCTATTTGGTTGCTTGGCAGGGGAATTCACGATTGCTAGTCTGTCAAAACCTTGTGCTGTCTGCATCCTGATGGTTTGCCCTGGCTTGAGTGCAGGGAAGAGATGAGAATTTCTATCATAATAGTCTTTTCCCCTCATTCTCTGAGAGTTTCTTTCACGTCTGTGTGGACAACAGACTGAAGCATTGCCTTGGTCACCGTAAGGAAGGTCCTTGTTTGCCTAGAAAAAAGGCATTGTGCAGGGGATAGTAAGCCATCTCGGGGAAGATTACGAACATGGATAAGAGCAGCACGGATGTCAGTATAGTCACGGTAGCATTTTTCTAGAAGATGCTTGGCAGATCTGACCGCATGCTCTGCCAGTCCATTGGATTGGGGATAGTGAGGGCTGCTGCGAACATGCTTAAAGTCCCTGTCATAATAGTCTTTTCCCCTCATTCTCTGTTTTGTGAGAGTTTCTTTCACGTCTTTATGGACAACAGGCTGAAGCATTGCCTTGGTCACTGGAAGGAAGGTCCTTGTTTGCCTAGAAAAATGGCGTTGTGCAGGGGACGGTAAGCCATTCTGGGGAAGATTACAAACATGGGCGGATGTCAGTATGGTCAAGGTAGCATTTTCCCAGAAGATGCTTTGCAGATCTGACCGCACACTCTGCCAGTTCATTGGATTGAGGATAGTGAGGGCTGCTGCAAACATGCTTGAAGTTCCATGTTTGTGCAAAATCTGCAAACTCCTTGCACACAAATTATGTAGCAATATCAGTCATTAGAGTGTGCGGAATAACATGTACTGAAAAATTGTATTTTCAACTTTGCAATGTCTGTGCTGCTTCTCATGTCAGAAAGGTAGTCCAGCTCGAACCAGCCAGAGAAGGAATCCACAAGGACTAAATGTGTTTTTCCATGCCAATCAAAGAGGTCAGCAGCTGTGAAAAACCAGGGAAGATTCGAGATTCCCCTTCAATTCGGTCACTCTACATTGCTATGGGAAATACCCTTTGCTCGAATACTACTGAATACTACTACCTTCTCTTCCCCTGCTGTGTTCCGGTGAGCTTCGGAAACAAGATGACTCGTGATTGCCTCTCCTGTGCGGAGCCAATAGAACTCTCTGATGGCCACGAATCGTGCGTCTTCTGCCTGGGTCGTGCCCACGCAGAGGCGGCGCTTGGGGGGTCGGACTGCCCCCACTGCGGGGATATGAGTCTCTGGGCTTTAAGGCTCCGTGTGGCCATTGTCCAAGGCGATGAACTCGCCCAACTAACTCTGCCGCGCTCTTCATCTGCAGCCTCTTTTGAGCCAAGGAGGAAAGTTCCGCGAGTCTCTGATGCGGATCTGTCAGGATCAGGTGACGAGCCCACGCCGGCTCAGTGCCCACGCGCTCCTCACCCCCCTGCTGCAGGTCCCCTTCCAGTGCACTTCTTGACCGCTGATCTCCGCCCCTCCCCCAATGCTCAAGATGTGGTGTCTTTTTGTGCTATGGAGGGCACTGAAGAGGAGGATGATGCCATTTCGGTGGCAGCGTCTGCGAGAGAGGAGTGGTCTAACAGCCCGCTGGATTACACTGCGCCCCATGGCAGCGACGCGGGGGACCTCCATCACAGTGATGTCGAGCTCCTAAGCGTCCTGTCCAAGGCAGTGGATGAGCTCGGTTTGGAGTGGGCGCCTCCTGCCGAACCAGCCAGAAGCCGTCTGGACGAGTGGTACCTCCAGTCGGATCGCGGGCGAAAAGTCACCCTGCGGAGACCCGGCCCCTTTTTCCCCGAGGTGCACGACGAGATAAGTAGTGGAACGCACGCCGCTCACCAGTCGGGTGCATAACCCGGGATCCACCCTCCTGTCTTCCATGGATGGAGCTGACCAAGTGGGGTATGT
Source organism: Spinibarbus caldwelli (assembly GCA_039654775.1). Classification (NCBI taxonomy): domain Eukaryota; kingdom Metazoa; phylum Chordata; class Actinopteri; order Cypriniformes; family Cyprinidae; genus Spinibarbus; species Spinibarbus caldwelli. The sequence continues at coordinate 36,808,263 of CM077220.1, forward strand.
CAAACTCCCCCCCGTGGAAGAAGCCGTCGCTGCCCATCTCTGTCCTTCAGCCGCGGCGAACTGCAGAGCGAGAAACAATGCGTCTTTCCCCTCTAAACCGCCACTGCAAACCTCGCCGGCAAAGCTTTCTCCGCGGCGGGCCAAGCAGCTTCAGCACTGCACGTGATGGTGATACTCCAGATGTATCAGGCCAAGTTGCTCAAGTCTCTGGATTAGGATGGGCCGGACCCTGAAGTGTTCAAAGAGCTCCGATGCGCCACGGATCTGGCCCTCAGAGCGACGAAGGTGACCGCTCGATCGATCGGCCGCAATATGGGGAATCTTGTGGTGCTAGATCGTCACCTGTGGCTTACTCTGACCGAGTTAAAGGACTCGAAAATGGCCCTTTTGGACGCTCCTGTGAATCCCTCAGGTCTCTTCGGAGCGGCGGTGGAGACGTTCACGCTCACGTTCGTTGAACCGCAGAAGCAGTCGAAGGCCATTAGCCACTTCCTGCCAAAGCGCGCCGGCACGAAACCTCCTGCGCGTTTCCGCTCCTCCTCAGCGCAGCGCACGGGAAGACCACACGCCTCTTCTGCTGCTGTTCGGCGCGAACATGAGCCGGCGGTGAGGTCAAGACAACCGTGGCCGAAGCTCCATCAGGGCTCGAAGGGCCAGAGACCCCGCCCTGGTAGACACGTTCCTGATGCTGTCTCTCGGAGGAGGAAAGCTGTACCCAGCGCCGAAGACAAGCCACTGAAGAAGTTCGCTCGCTCTGCTGTGTGTGCTCACCATGCCTGTTGCGGGGGGCGAGAGCAATTGTCATGTTTGTGTTTTGACTGTTCTACTAGGCAGTGCAATAAAGTCAAAAAACATACAAAACTCACCTCAATATCAGGGCAATTATTCTCCTCTCACTCCCCTCTCCCCCATCACTCACTCTCACACTCCTGTGGTATTAAACTCCCCGCCCCCCCAACGGCGAGTTATCCTTCACGGTGTGCAGTCCGCTTCGCCTGCTGTCACAGTTCACAGAAGCGTGGCAGGCACTGCCAGAGGTATCAGAGTGGGTTATGAAATCTATAAAGAACGGCTACACGCTTCAGTTCTTCCACAGACCGCCCCGTTTCAACGGTGTGTTAATGTCCACTGTACGGGAGCGGAATGCCTCAGTTCTGTGAGAGGAAATACACAATCTTTTCGCAAAGCGCGCTGTTGAGGCAGTGCCCCTCACAGACCGCGAAAGTGGCTTCTACAGTCGTTATTTTCTGGTGCCAAAGAAAGACGGCAGACTCCACCCAATCTTGGACCTGTGACCGCTGAATCGCGCGCTTTCAAAGTGCTCGTTCAAAATGATTACGCTGAGACAAATCCTCTCACATATCAGACCGGGAGATTGGTTTATCTCCGGGGATTTAAAGGATGCTTATTTTCACATTCAGGTAGCCCCCCGCCACAGGCGCTTCCTGAGATTTGCATTCGAGGGGATAGCGTACCAATTCACGATCCTGCCCTTCGGCTTATGTCTGGCCCCTCGTACATTTACGAAATGCATGGACGCTGCTCTCTCTCCTCTGAAGCAGAGCGGAATGCGCATCCTGAACTATCTCGATGACTGGCTAGTCTTAGCCCAATCAGAGAGCGCGCTGCTCAGCGGCAAGTTCAGACTCCTCGCTCATTTTCAGAGATTAGGGCTGACTGTAAATATGCAAAAGAGCATGCTGGTACTGAGCCAGAACATCTCCTTTTTAGGAGTGGAGCCGAACTCAATCAATATGCGAGCGCGTCTATCGGAGCAGCGCTCACAAAAACCGATCAGCTCTCTCGCAGTCTTCAAATTAGGCTGTTCTCCCCTGCTAAAATGCTTTCAGAGGATGCTCGGCCAGATGGCTGCTGCCTCGACAGTGTGCAATCTAGGGCTCCTACATATGCGACCGCTTCAGCTCTGACTAAAGAGCCAGGTGCCACAGTACGCATGGCACATGGGCACCTTGCGCATCAAAGTGACGCACGACTGTTTGCATACGCTGACCCTTTGGCGCAATATAACTCTGTATCGCCGGGGTGTTCGTATTGGCCAAGTGATCAGGAGAAAGAATGTTACGACAGATGCATCGAGCATGGGCTGGGGGGCTGTATGTGATGGCAGACTAGCCTTCGGGACATGGTCAGAAACGGAGAAGTCATGGCACATAAATTGTATGGAGCTCCATGCTGTATACCTAGCGCTCGAGGGCTTTCTCCCAGACATTCTTCACCATCACGTTCTCATCAGGATGGACATCATGACAGTGGTAGCGTTTATAAATCACCAAGGCGGTGTGAACTCGTGACCACTGCTGTGGCTGGCGAGAGACCTCCTTCTGTGGGCAGATCGACACCTCCTCTTCATCCGGGCAGTACATGTCCCCGGACGCCTGAACTACGGCACGGACTTACTGTCGAGGGGCGGGGTAATCCACGAGGAGTGGAGATTACACCCTCTGACAGTCAATATGATTTGGATTGTATTCGGCAGGGTGGAGGTGGATCTCTTCGCATCAGCGGAGAACACTCACTGCCCGCTGTTCTATTCACTGACACACTCTCCCCTGGGAGTGGATGCACTAGCTCACAGCTGGCCGAAAGTACACAAATATACCTTTTCTCCAGTGAAACTTCTGCCTCGCGTGCTTTGCAAAATCAGAGAGGAAAAGGAATCTGTTCTGTTAGTGGCACCGAAATGGCCCAATCAGCCGTGGTTCCCAGAACTGGTGGAGATGCTGGTAGCCCCACCCCCGTGGACTATCCCACTGAAGAGAGACCTCCTCTCTCAAGCACAAGGAACGATATGCTACCCAAATCCAGAGTCATGGAGCTTTCATGTCTGGCCGCTCGACAGAGCTTGCCAGTAACAGATGCACTTCCTCAGCGCATGTTGAACACCTCCTTCCACGAAGCATCTTTACACACATAAATGGAGAGTTTTTTTCAAGTTGGTGCATATCGCAGGGCGAAGACCCAATCAACTGCCCAATACCAATAATTCTTGCCTTCCTTCAAGAGCGATTTGATAGTGGTCGTATGCCATCCACATTGAAAGTGTATGTGGCTGCTATAACAGCCTTTGACGCGCATGTCGAAAATCGCCCGATCGGCAGAAATGACCTGATCATACGATTTTTAAAAGGAGCAAGAAGGATGAACCCTCCTCGTCCTTCTGCTCTACCCACTTGGGACTTGGCGCTTGTGCTTGACGCTCTCACAGGACCCCCGTTCGAGCCCATACAATCAGCGAGCTTGCGAGCGCTCTCTCTCAAGACACCGCTCCTGCTCGCGCTGGCCTCTGTTAAGCGAGTTGGAGACTTGCAGGCGCTTTCAATTGACGACTCGTGTATTGAATTCGGGCCAGGTGATTGCAGACTCACTTTAAAGCCTAGAAAAGGCTATGTGCCTAAAGTGCTTTCGACTCCATTTAAATCACAGGTCATTACACTTTCTGCTTTCTGCCCCGAAACACCGACCGGGACGGAGCCACTTAATACACTCCTGCTGTGCCCTGTACGTGCGGTGCGTACTTATATCGAGCGCTCTAGACATTTCAGACTCTCGGAGCAGCTATTTGTATGTTTTGGTGGACGTACAAAAGGACTGCCTGTGTCCAAGCAAAGGCTGTCACACTGGATCGTCGACGCAATTGCTTTGGTTTAGAGCTCTAAGGGAGTGGAACGTCCTATAGGGGTTCAGGCCCACTCAACCCGCGGACTCGCGTCCTCGTGGGCCTGGGCAAATGGCATGTCTATTCGGGACATTTGTATGGCGGCAGGCTGGTGGTCACCCAGCACTTTTGCGAGGTTTTATAACCTAGATGTGTCGTCGCTTGCCTCGCATGTGCTGTCAGTGCAAGCAGCACACGCGCCAACTCAGCCTCTTCTATGATCTGAGATGTGTATCAGTGGTTTCGACTAGGTCGTATACACCCTGTATTGACGCACCACCAATTCAATGCTGTCCCTATCGGTTTATCACAGTGTTATGATATAGTTCACCACATCTTTTAGGACTTGATCACCATCATACTCTGCTTATTGAGCACCGGTACGGCAGTTGCAGCATAACACATGATTTCATAGAAATTAAACAATTTCAACTAATCTATATGTGAAAGCGCCGAAGCTGCCGCCATTTCACATTCTCTGTTTCACTGGAGTTAACTCCGTCCATGGTGTGACGTGGCATTGTCTAGTTGCCGCGCCCCCCCTGAATTTTACATGGTTTCAACTAGGTCCTGTAGACCTAAGCTGTCTTTACCAAGAGCACCAATATCATTGCCGCTCTCATTACAGCTCCGAATGTGAAACTTGACATACTTAGTGGAGCCAGGCTCCATCGCTGTGACACGGTGGGATTTTATACGTTTCCATAGCAATGTAGAGTGACCGAATTGAACAGGCAGCAGCTAGTGAGGCTAGGCAAATTCTCATCCAGCACCCGCACCATCAGCACTGGCGCCCCCCAGGGTTGCGTCCTCTCCCCACTGCTCTTCTCCCTGTACACCAACGACCGCACATCTAAAGACCCCTCTGTCAAGCTCCTGAAGTTTGCAGATGACACCACACTCATTGGCCTCATTCAGGACGGTGACGAGTCTGCCTACAGACAGGAGGTTAAGGAGCTGGCTGTCTGGTGCAGTCTTAACAACCTGGAGCTGAACACGCTCGAAACAGTGGAGATGATCATGGACTTCAGGAGAAACCCCCCTGCACTCCCCCCACTCACCATCATGAACAACACTGTGACTGCAGTGGAGTCATTCAGATTCCTGGGCACCACCATCTCCCAGGAGCTGAAGTGGGACATTCACATAGACTCCATTGTGAAAAAGGCCCAGCAGAGGCTGTACTTCCTTCGCCAGCTGAGGAAGTTCAACCTGCCACAGGAGCTGCTGAAACAGTTCTACTCCGCCATCATTGAATCCATCCTCTGCACTTCAATAACTGTCTGGTTCAGCTCAGCTACCAAATCTGACCTCAGAAGACTACAGAAGGTAGTCCGGACTGCTGAGCGAATCATTGGTACAACCCTCCCCACTCTCCAAGACCTGTACTTATCCAGAGTGAGCAAAATCACTCTGGACCCCTCACATCCAGCACACTCCCTCTTTGAACTGTTGCCGTCTGGTCGATGCTACAGAGCTCTGAGCACCAGAACGACCAGGCACAGGAACAGTTTCTTCCTTCAGGCAATCCATCTCATGAACACTTGACAATAATAACACACACTATTTATACATTTATTTATCTAACACAGATACTTAGTCTACATTTCAATTTGCACATAATATACCTGTACATACAAAACTGTCTACTGTTATATACCTGTACATACAATTGTCAATTTGTATATTGTTATTCCTTATTTACTTGTTCTTTTTAATTCTTCTTTTTAGTATCTGTGTTTTATGTTCTGTCACTGTCATTCTGTTGCACTGCAGTAGCTTCTGTCATGAAAACAAATTCCTTGTATGTGTAAACATACCTGGCAATAAAGCTCATTCTGATTCTGATTCTGATTCTGACATTGCCTTTGTCTTTCACCTGCAGTAACTGGAGCCATCTAACTGCAACCTGTACATTACAGTACAATTACAGTCATCATTACTCAAAGCTTATATAGATGACAATTATATCTATATATGTATTGAAATATCATTAATATACAAAGTGCAACCAAAGAGGGACAAAATTAGAAAAATTTGTCAATGAGCATAAAAAGCTTAAAATTTACAGTGCAATGTCTATTTATTCAAATAAAGTTTTACTATGGCATGTGTTAAATACATATTATATGTAATAAAGGTAATAAAAAAGAACAATGCCATTCATTTGTAAGGCCGTGTCACAGGACTGTCATTTTAAATTGCTATTACTCAGCCTGCTAGCATAGAAAATGTTCATGCAATCAAGGAATTTCAGTAACCTTTTTAGACGTTTTGTATTTAAAACATTTTCATTATTTTCTGGGATGTTTTACTGTGACAGGGCCTGACCCTTTAGCTCGTCCTCCTCAAAAAACAAAAAAAAACAAACAAAAAAAAAACATACAAAACAAGCTTAAAATCATACAATTCAATGACAGAACTCATCCTTGATCATCTTGATCAGTGTCAGCTTCACCTCAGTCAAATGATGTCACTTCCTCTGAGTCATACCCTTAAAAGCCTATTGCACACATTTTATGTTGAGTTTTACATAAACGTGACAGAACTGACCGAAAACATGGGGACAATAAATAGTATTTATTTGTATAATTTATGTATAATTTCATGTTTTTAATCAATTGCTGTGAATGATAACAACTTAAACTTGTTATTGATGCAGTTTTTTTTCTAAATAACAGTTTTTAGGATAACAAAACTATGAAAGCTGTAGGTCCAATTTGGCTGAGGACAAGGACAAGGACAGGATTTGTAATTTTCAAAAGTGTTTTTAATAAAGAAAAAAATAGCTGAGAACCTAATGAATGACATATTCCTTTACAGAACAACTCACAGAAATCAACCATCAGTCAGTTTTAGAATTTTTTTTGGATGAAATACTTTTTATTCACTGTAACAAGCCAAGGACAGATAATGTACATTTCTGGTAGAATGTCCCATATAACACAAAGTCTCAGCCTATAAATTCAGTCAATTGTATGATAAAATACAAAAAAGAAATATTTTTTACGCTCTTTAATTTGTAGTGAGATAACTAGCCTATATTCGCCTCAGTTCAAGCCACATGTGAATCAATTATCTTTTTCTCTTTAATAGCCTATTTGCAGAACTAAATAAAAATGAATAAATATTTGAATGCATGTTGAAAAGAAAAAAAAATCAGAACAATTTCATAAAAACGAATGTCTAATGAAATCGATCAATCAGAGGTTCAAAAAACGTCAATAAAAATATAACTTTGCCAACATTGTTTTATTATTCTCATAAATAAGCTATTTAAGCGAGTTGAAGATTACATTTTTATTGCCGTTTTTCATGTTAAATGTGAAGAATGACAGGTTGGATTCCACAGACTTTTTTTTTTGGCAGAGTAGGTGGAATTTTCACATTAACTTTATACAATATAACATGATTTTATTATCGTAATTTTTTTTATTTTTTTATTAACAACTGTTTATTGAATTTTCCTCTTGGAACAGTAGTATAAAACGTCTCCGGCTACTATCGTAACCTCGGTTCCCTGAGAGTGGGAACGAGACATCACGGAGACATTTCTCCGTTATGGGAACTCCTTCCCTTCCAACCTTTCCTGAAGTCCTATTGGCTCACGCCAGTCCAAATGACTGGCCAATTGTCGTGAAGTATGCAAATGCATGCAAATACTGACGCGCTAGAGAGGCAGAATAAAATGCGGTGCACGCAACAATACGTCAGAATCTGATACTGAACGCCACTAAGCTGGTCGAGCAGCGAACACAGCGACCTCCGTGATGTCTCGTTCCCGCTCTCAGGGAACCGAGGTTACGATAGTAACCGGAAACGTTCCCTCTCGAGCTTTCACGAGACATCACGGAGGCATTTCTCCGTTATGGGAACGATATTCAATCCCGCCGTGAGAGAGGGTACGAGCAGCCTGTACAAGTTACACACTCAGTGAAAATAGAACACACACACACACTATTCCCACCAATAGCGATGCTTGTTAGGCGGGATCGCAGCTGACAGGTGGAGATAAGCCAAAGTCTAAGCCCAGGTGTATGAAATTTGCATATCTGGTCAGTAATAACGTACAGGTGCATCTCCATAAATTAGAATGTCGTGGAAAAGTTCATTTATTTCAGTAATTCAACTCAAATTGTGAAACTTGTGTATTAAATAAATTCAATGCACACAGAATGAAGTAGTTTAAGTCTTTGGTTCTTTTAATTGTGATGATTTTGGCTCACATTTAACAAAAACCCACCATCTCAACAAATTAGAATATGGTGATATGCCAATGAGCTAATCAACTCAAAACACCTGCAAAGGTTTCCTGAGCTTTCAAAATAGTCTCTCAGTTTGGTTCACTAGGCTACACAATCATGGGGAAAACTGCTGATCTGACAGTTGTCCAGAAGACAATCATTGACACCCTTCACAAGGAGGGTAAGCCACAAACATTCATTGCCAAAGAAGCTGGCTGTTCACAGAGTGCTGTATCCAAGCATGTTAACAGAAAGTTGAGTGGAAGGAAAAAGTGTGGAAGAAAAAGATGCACAACCAACCGAGAGAACCGCAGCCTTATGAGGATTGTCAAGCAAAATCGATTCAAGAATTTGGGTGAACTTCACAAGGAATGGACTGAGGCTGGGGTCAAGGCATCAAGAGCCACCACACACAGACGTGTCAAGGAATTTGGCTACAGTTGTCGTATTCCTCTTGTTAAGCCACTCCTGAACCACAGACAACGTCAGAGGCGTCAGACCTTACCTGGGCTAAGGAGAAGAAGAACTGAACTGTTGCCCAGTGGTCCAAAGTCCTCTTTTCAGATGAGAGCAAGTTTTGTATTTCATTTGGAAACCAAGGTCCTAGAGTCTGGAGGAAGGGTGGAGAAGCTCATAGCCCAAGTTGCTTGAAGTCCAGTGTTAAGTTTCCACAGTCTGTGATGATTTGGGGTGCAATGTCATCTGCTGGTGTTGGTCCATTGTGTTTTTTGAAAACCAAAGTCACTACACCCGTTTACCAAGAAATTTTGGAGCACTTCATGCTTCCTTCTGCTGACCAGCTTTTTAAAGCTGCTGATTTCATTTTCCAGCAGGATTTGGCACCTGCCCACACTGCCAAAACCACCAAAAGTTGGTTAAATGACCATGGTGTTTGTGTGCTTGACTGGCCAGCAAACTCACCAGACCTGAACCCCATGAGAATCTATGGGGTATTGTCAAGAGGAAAATGAGAAACAAGAGACCAAAAAATGCAGATGAGCTGAAGGCCACTGTCAAAGAAACCTGGGCTTCCATACCACCTCAGCAATGCCACAAACTGATCACCTCCATGCCACGCCGAATTGAGGCAGTAATTAAAGCAAAAGGAGCCCCTGCCAAGTATTGAGTACATATACAGTAAATGAACATACTTTCCAGAAGGCCAACAATTCACTAAAAATGTTTTTATTTATTTATTTATTTTTTATTGGTCTTATGAAGTATTCTAATTTGTTGAGAATTTGTTCTAATTTGTTGAGTGAATTGGTGGGTTTTTGTTAAATGTGAGCCAAATCATCACAATTAAAAGAACCAAAGACTTAAACTACTTCATTCTGTGTGCACTGAATTTATTTAATACACAAGTTTCACAATTTGAGTTGAATTACTGAAATAAATGAACTTTTCCATGACATTCTAATTTATTGAGATGCACCTGTATGCTGCGCTGAGAAACAGAGCAGAAGCAACAACAACCACAGCATTGTGAGGGGGCTGCACAGAGATAACTGTTTTAAGCACCAGTATAACACATAACATGATGGTACACCAGTCGAATTAGACATTGAATAACAGGGGCTGCACTGAGTACAGGGCAGACAACAACAATAGCATATAGGGCTGCGCAGAGTAATTACTGTGCGAGGCAGCAACACACATGAATAGAGGTAGCATAAACGTGAATCAGTCACTCACCGACAGCACCTGGGAGGCTAATGACTGAACGTCCAGCTTGTAAAACCTGGCGAGGGTATTCTGAGAAGACCAGCCGGCTGCAAAGCATATATCCTGAATAGACATACCTCTCGATCACGCCCAGGAGGAGGCAATAGCCCTTGTTGAGTGGGCCCTAATGTGCAAAGGGCATTCCAAACCTTGGCTCGTATAAGCAGCCGTGACAGCGTCCACAATCCAGTGGGAAAGCCTCTGCTTTGACATGGCCCGGTCCTTCGCCCAACCACCGTAGCACACGAAAAGCTGGTCAGACTGTCGAAAGCTGGCCAAATGGTCAATGTAAATCCTCAAAGCCCTGAAGAGGCACACCGAAGTCTGAGCGTCTGCATCACGTGAGTTCGATGACTCAGAAGACAGGGCAGACAGCGAAACAGTCTGCGCTCTGAAGGGGGTAGATAGTGATTTGGGCACGTAGCCGGCCGGAGAGTGACGCTGCAGTCACCGGGTTCGAAGTGAATACAGTCGCTGTCCACAAAAAACGCATGTAAATCACCTATGCGCTTAACTGAAGCGAGGGCAAGAAGAAGTGCCGTTTGAGAGATAGCTCCTTCATAGCAACGGATGTTAAAATCTCGAATGGTGGCTGTGAAAGAGCTCTTAACACCACCTTGGGTCCCAGGGCGGAACTGAGGGCGGATGCGGGGGATGCAATCTCCTCGCCCCCTTAAGAAATCTCACCACCAGCGTGTGCTTGCCAATCGATTGCCTGCAAGCGGGGAGTGAAACGAGGCAATAGCGGCCACATAGACTTTCAGTGTTGATAGTAGACATCAACTGTCCAGCCTGTACTGTAGAAAACGCAGATCATCCAACATGGAGCAAGCAGCCGGGTCGATATGAACATTGCGGCACCACGAGAACGCCAGCGCCTCCGAGAGCGTGTCGAGCACACAAGAATGCAGGGCGCTCAGCTCCTCTGATATCCCCGAAACAGCCACACATGAAGGCTCCATAACTCCGGGTTCGGGTGCGACACCGAGCTGTTCGCCTGAGACAACAGATCCTTTCTGATGGGGATCGGCCAGGGCAGCACCACCAGCAGTTCTGTCAGGTCCGGGAACCAAGGCTGGTTTGGCCCATTCGGGCCGGAGTATCGCCGAAGCCCCCTCCTCCCTGATCGTGCATAACACCAGCTGCAATATCTTGATCGGAGGAAATGCATACAGCCTGGCTGCTGGCCAGTGCGATATCAGAGCGATCCCCTTCCAGTGGGGAGTGAGACAGGGAGAAGAACAGCTGGCAATGCGCATTCTCACTCATGGTGAACAGATCCACCTCCGCTCTCCCGTAGCAGGTCCAAATCATCCGAACTGACTCGGGATGCAACCTCCACTCTCCTAGAGGAATCCCCTTCCTCGAAAGCATGTCCGCCCCGCAGTTCAGGAGACCGGGGATGTGCGCTGCTCTAAGGAGAGAATGTGACGGTCCGCCCATAGCAGGAGTTTTGCTGCCTGCTTGTACAGAGCCTTGTACGCCTCCTTGGTGATTTATGTACGAAACCACAGACATGCTATGTCGGTGCGAATCAGTACATGTCGCTGTTCTAGCTGCGGCCGAAAATCCTTTAAAGCTAAGAACACTGTTTCCAGTTCCAAGCGGTTTATGTGCCACCGGCTCTGAGGTTCTGACCATAGCCCGAAGCCGGCATTCCCTCGTACGCTGCTCCCCAGCCGCCAGTCGATGTGTCTGTGGTGACCACGACTCGTGACGTCACCAACCCCAAGGGAACCCCCCCCCGCCAAAACTGCAGCGAGTGCATGTGTAGTAAACCCAGATGACATACTGCTGATGCCGCAGCCATGAGTCCCAGCAGCCTCTGAAATTCCTTCAAGTGAACAGAGCTGCCCAGTCTGAAATGGCGCAGGGAAGACAAAAAGGCCGCCAAGCGCTCCCGAGAGAGGCAAGCCTGCATCTTCACTGCAGTCGAAGCACACTCCCAGATATGTTATAGACTGACTCGGGGCAAAAATGCTCTTCTGCATGTTCACACACAGCCCTAGGGACTCCAAGTGATGAAGTAGTTTGTCTATATGGCTGGCTATATGGCTGGCACAGCGTACCAGTACTCTGTTCTCCCGTTTGGGCTGGCTTTCGCCGCGCTCTTTCTCAAGGTACATGGACGCAGCTCTATCCCCACTCAGAGCGAGTGCATCAGAGTACTGGTACGCTGTGCCCTCGAAAGCAAATCTCAGAAGCTTCTGTGATGTGATGCGGTGCATCTGAATGTGAAAGTATGCGTCCTTTAAATCCACGGACTCAACCAGTTCCCGGGGCGAATTTGCACCAGGACCTGTTTCAGCGTTATCATCCTGAACGGATGCTTGCAGAGCACTCTGTTGATGAGCCTGAGATCTAGAATCGGGCGGAGTTTCTCCATCTCTCTTGGGCAACACAAAATAGCGGCTGTAAAAACCTGCTGTCCAGCTCGCTCGGAGGGACTCGTTCTATCGCTCCTTTGTTGAGCAGACTGCTTACCTCTTGTCTCACTTTTTAACCAGGGCATTTCGAGGCAACGTTAGAGACTGTACCACACCGTTGAAACGGGGTGGTCTGCATCTGAATTGATAGGCGTTCCCATGCTCTATCACACTAAGTAACCAGCGTGATATTCCCGGAATAGTTTTCCACGCGCTCAGGAACTGACATAGCGACTTTAGCGGCTTGGTCGTTGGATGCGCCGGCGAGTGCTTCGCGACTATAACCTGTTTGGGCAGTGGCTCTGCACTGCTCTGAGGCGGGGCGAGCGGCGCTGCATTGACTGAGTGAGGGGGAAAGAGCTCTTTTGTGCAAATGTATGCCTTTTTAATAAACACACACACACTCATCAAAAACAAATTTGAACAATTTTCCGGCAGCTTGCGGCACTTGGGGGCTGGGCCGATCGTGCACACTTCCCTCCTCTCCGGGCTGTCAGGACGACGGCTTGGCAGCTGATGTCAGACGGGAGTCACGGCACGGGCTCCTCCGCTGGCCGTGGCGCCTCTTTGCTCATAGCTTTGGCGCGCTTTTTAACCGGTGTGGGTGGCATCTGCGCCTATCACGACAGACTGTGAACGGCTATACGACCTAGTTGAGCACCACTTCGTAGGGGCATTAACAACTGACGTAATAGTCCAGCGAAATCTGGAAGGCTGATAGGACACGCGCCGGGGCATAGGCGACTCCTCGCCTTCGCGTGCTTTTCCACGTAGGAGCATCAGGTGACTTCTTGCCTTCGCGTGCTTTTCCACGCAGGAGCATCAGGTGACTCCTCGCCTTTGCGCGCTTTTCCACGCAGGAGCATCAGGTGACTCATCGCCTTCTCGCGCTTCTCTGCGCAGGGACATCTGGTGACTCCTCACCTTTGCACGCTTTTGCGCTCCGGGACATCAGGCGACTGACTCACTGCCCCTCTGAGGCAGGGGCTGCTTTACTGCTAGTGAGTGGATGAGCGACTGACTGTTCATAGCAGGTCGCCGCACTGAAGAGGGGGCTGCATATCGCCTTGAATGAGTGAGAGAGCGGAGTCCTCTACACACGGCAGACTGCTGATGTGGGGCTGGTATCATGTGAATGAGAGGGTGTCCTCTACACACAGCAGCCGCTGAAGTGGGGCTGGTATCATGTGAATGAGAGGATGTCCTCTACACACGGCAGACCACTGATGTGGGGCTGGGATCGTGTGAATGAGTGAAGAGCCAAAGTGATTGTGCTTTGCACACGGCAGAACACCACTCTGAGGCGGGGGCCGTGCGGCATCTGCGGCGACATGAGAATCCTTCGCTCCAGTATCTGCACTCGGCTCTCTGATCCGCCATGGACGGTGGACGTGAGAAGCTGGGCTGATGTTCTACAGACATTTAGTCGGCATGAGCTCATCACCAGAGTCCTGAAGGTCCACCACTGATCGAGGGCAGATGGACTCATCTGGCATCTGAAGAAAAATGTCATACTCACCTGAACGCTGCAGAGGAGCGGCAATCCAAGCACTGCTTTCTGATGAGCGAACCTCAACAGTGAGCTGTAAATAATTTATAAGCCTTATTCTTAGGTTGTTCAGCAAAGTGAAGGAAAAGATTCTGACATATTGTCGGGTGCACCGCATTTTATACTGCCTCTCAAGCTCGTCAGTATTTGCATGCATTTGCATACTTCGCAACAATTGGCCAGTCATTTGGACTGGCGTGAGCCAATAGGACTTCAGGAAAGGTTGGAAGGGAAGGAGTTCCCATAACGGAGAAATGTCTCCGTGATGTCTCGTGAAAGCTCGAGAGGGAACAAAAAGCAACTGTGCAAATTTAGATCCCACCCCAACCCATCCCACCCCCTGGTAGAGTTAAAAAAAAATAAAATAAAATAAAAATAAAATAAAATAAATAATAAAAATAAAAATAAATTAATTCATATTAATTGATAAATAAATAACAATAAAATAATTTTTACAAAGATTTTAGAAAAGATGACACAGCATTAAAAGCTGAATGCCATAATTATCATAATTTTGACTTTATTCTTAAAATATTAAGCAACATACAAACAAGCGAACAATAGTAAGGAGATAATTGAATTATTTATTAATAAACTAGTGTTTTCTGAGTCAGTTTCGCAAAGATAAAGTTGACTATCCTGACTCGCCATCAGTGTTGGGCACATTACTTTAAAAAAGTAATTAATTATAGTTACTAGTTACTTCTCACAAATAGTAACTGAGTTAGTAACTGAATTACATCATTATAAAAGTAACTAATTACCAGGGAAAGTAACTATTGCGTTACTTAAAAAAAAAAAAAAATGTTCAAATGTCAAATAACTTGGATGCCCCCAATATTAAATGTTAAATTAATGAAATGAACTCTAAATAGAATAAATTATTATTATAAAACATTGTACATTAATCTACACTATTTATCCACTGACACTTAGCATCAGTTAGTCAAGCAGTATAATAGGATATTATGATAATTTAGCATTATATGATGATAGAACTTTAGTAATTAGAATAATCAAGTATGAATGCATATTTGTCATGTTGACTGAACTTAGGACTGGTGGTGGTGCTTAAGATGTTGTTTGTCATTTAGTGTTAAAAAAAGTATAAAAAAAGGGGGGGGGGCAATTTATAAGATAACAAACTACTACGAATTCTACTACTAATAACAATATAAAACGCGCTAAGGTTTAATAAGCTGCTGGGTTCATGAATATTAATCACGTAGTCTGCGTTCGCTCAAAATGATTTGCTGAAATCAAAACAGGGATGATAATAGCTGAGCGCCAGCCAATGAGATTGTCGTTTGCGCATTAGTTCCGCCCACTACCAGGGAACCCGGCAGTTCTTAAAAGCTGAAGAATTCCAAAGGAACTCCGTTATTTTGACAGGAAAATACAACAAAGAATATCGTTTACATGTAGCGCGTCAATTCTGCATGTTATTATGAAAAACTCTCTTGCTCTGTATCTTTCTTTGCAGGTGTGTGAGACAAAGCGACGGTGAGCTGTGCACCTTCAGAGTTTACGGTACGTCAAATACAGCTACACTGCGCATCCATTCAGATGAACTGAAAAATACAATTCTAATAATATTGTAATAAATTATAGTAACGCCGCATTTTATTGTCAGTAACATTAACGGCGTTGTAACAGGGGAAACAGTAATTTATTTGATTACTCGTTACTGAAAAAAATAACGCCGTTAGTAACGCCGTTTATTCATAACGCCGTTATTCCCATCACTACTCGCCATCTCCTCACTGAACGCGGCTTTAGAGACAAACACATCTTTACGGATTACATAATGAAAGAGTTTTTGTTTTCGATTTGAATTATTTGTTTTAAAGTAGTAATTAAAGCTTTCTATAGGTATATTTATCATGTATGTGAGGCAAGTATTCGCTGAGTTTCAGTCCATTTTTGTGAAGAGTTTCTGACCGAGACGGCATAAAGCGCATCCTGTTTGTTTTCTTTATTTTACAAAAAATAACGTTGAAAAATAATGCTGGCCCGCCTCCGGATAGTGCGCTCTCAAATAGCGGATTCACTACAAACGCTGGGCGGATTCATAGTCAGCCAGATCCGGTCCGTTTCAAGATCAGATGGTGGACCTGCACCCTGATACTACCACAACGCAGCCCTGAATGTCAGCGAAGACCATGACAATTGAACATCACAACTTGACAGCCATCGGCACAGATCCTCAGCAAAGACCACGAGAAACAGACAAGTCCTCTGCACAGATCCTTATGGCCAGCAATGAACGTGTCAGGTCAGGAGCTGCTAGGACCACAACGCAGTTTTATCATGCTTACAGTCACTGTTAAGCCAGTCGTCCACTACTGGCTAAACAGCAGCCCTGCTGGACAGACCACATATCCTGATCTTCAAGCAGAAGGAGCTGGATAAAATATTCTGAATGACATCAGTCCACAATCTGACTAGTGATGCAGCCTGAAATCATGAAACCACACCATCTTTGTTCATTTAGCCAGAGGAGAGCTCAGCCAACTAAACCTGGTTTCTCCCAAAGTTTCATTCTTTGTTTCAGTCACCTGGTGAAGTTTGGCACTGTCACCTCTGACCATGTTTAGCTGGGGTTTAAAAGACACTGAATATTCAGGAATAATATTGATTTGATTGTACTGACACTATTGCATAATGACAAAACTTGAGCTAAATTGAGCTGGATTATGACATCACTGTTTTCTCCGGAGCTGCTTTATTGCCAAATCAACTTTGTTTCATAATTTATGAATTTTGCAACATTTTCACTGATATTGAATTTGTTTAAATCAACATCAAGCTGACACAAAGTGAATAATGAACTTTTGTGTGCTATAGAATTCCTTGTAGCTGAATTAATTAACTCGTAAAGATTAACTTTACAAAGTTATTGAACTGAATCAATACTATTGTCTTTTTTAGAGCTAAAGTTTTTCATTAATAAAACAATGTTTTTGTACAATTTATGGTTGCATTTTATTTTTCTGTAAAACCTATTCAATGTATTTGTGTTTCTTTGTTATTGTCAAAGGAAAGTTTTTTTTTCAAGTTTAAATTATTTTATGATTTATTAATATTAATAAAGGGAGACATATGGAATATTTAAGCTTTTATCTAGTCTATACAATATTTGTCAGCTCTATTTTAGATATTTTTATAGCTCATTTTGGCCAGATTACCCATTTTGAATAAAGTCCACTGGACCCACTTAGTGAACGGGTCCAGATTGCATCTGGGCCAGATAAGTTACTTCATCAACTGGTCCAGATCAGATCCAGTTCGGATCAGTTGCTTCATCAATGGTTCCGGATCGGATCCGGGCCAGATGATCCGCTTTATTAGCGGATACGGGTATGGTCTGGACCGGATCTGGTCCAGATCCATAATCCTTATCTGTTCCGGATCTGTTGCGCTGTGCAAGCGGACAATA
The DNA here is from genome assembly GCA_039654775.1 of Spinibarbus caldwelli. Classification (NCBI taxonomy): domain Eukaryota; kingdom Metazoa; phylum Chordata; class Actinopteri; order Cypriniformes; family Cyprinidae; genus Spinibarbus; species Spinibarbus caldwelli. Next base: position 36,825,322 of record CM077220.1, read on the forward strand.
TGGTTTTGCAGATCCGTTCCGGAGCTTGTGGTGACTCCTGGGCGGATCCCCTCCGGAGTCAGTTTGTTATCTGGGAGGCTATTAGGCCTACTCTTACCTTTATGAGCAAAATTTATGAGTAAAATTTTACGTTTCAACTGTTATTAAGAAAAAATGCAAGCGCTGGTGCCTTTTTGTCCTTCATTAAGCGCGCTTTAGCTTCCACTCTCCGCACAAACGATTGGATATGTGCCTAATAGCACACATTTATCTAGGTTAAATGTTTAAATTAATATAATGAAATGCATGTAGTGTTTTATATCTATAGATTTTATTTTAAGCAAGTTGTGTTGATTTGAGAAGGCTAAATTGATCAAACATATGCTCAACTCACTGCCGCTGGCCGCTAGGTCATTACTTTAAAAAAAAAATAAAAACTTGAATTTAACAAACATAAAATGTTCCAAACATATTTCTCAATTAACTTAATAAAGAAACAAAAATATAGCCACTTTGCCATAGCCAATTTGCCAAAACCGAACTATTTTAATGGCTGCAACAGCAGCTGAGTAATGGGGAAGAGAGAGAAAGCCCTGTACGGGCCCGTACAGGGCTCTACTCATTCCCTCGTTTCAATTAAAAGTTCCCCCTCGGCTTGGCAGGCCCCCAATCTGCCTGGGCCCATATGCACCTGCATACCCTGCATACCCAGATGCTATGCCCCTGAATAAAACTATAATTTGCCCAAAAAGAATGATCAATTTATAATTTGTTATTTGCATCTTCTAATGATCATATGGGACATTTTTTTTAAATAATTTTTGACTATATATATATATATATATATATATATACATAGTCAAAAATTATTATATATACATATAAAATACACAAATCAACGGATATCCCTTGCTTAGGGAGTAGTGAGCAGTGAACTGTGCATTTCTTGTGCTGCATTAAGCCACTCGCATAATAGCTGTCACTTTCAGATTAATGCACAGCTCAAACTATCTGTACATCATGTGTGTAAGACGTTTTATTATAATGTAAAATAATTAGTATTAATTATTCCATCACAAATAAATCTCTCAATAGGTAAAATTGGCTGTCTCTATTATTACAGACTACACAATATTGTAATATTATTTTCAAAATTTACTTTTAAATTATTATTATTATTATTATTATTATTATTATTATGAAAATTAGCATTGTCCCTGGTTCAACAGGGTAAAAAAAAATTAAAAAAAAAAAAAAAAAGTAGCAGTGGTTGGGCCAGATTTATCATCTCCGTTTAAAAGATGCAATCTAATCCTGTTTACGTGAAATAAACCTACTTCCAAGCAGGTTTGAGTTTAAGGCGTTGGGGCTAGAAGGGATACAGCAACTCCGGAATGAGCTTCTAAGACTCTAACAATCCTAAGAATCTAAAAATCAGTACAAACACAATTGATTCATTTCAGTTTTATTAACGTAATAACACACACACACAAAAAAAAAAAAAAAAAAACTGACCCGAGAATAATTTTTCACCATAGTAGACACTGTTTATGGATTTAAAACAGATCAACGCCACTTAGTGGCAACCATAGGAGTTTCGAAACGTTTCAAAACAGTAATGACGTAACGAAGCCTCGTTTGCTGAAATCACGTGATTTGCCCAATTTGATACTCGCTCCGAACCACTGATTCAAAACCAAAAGATACATAAAAGTTTCGAAGCTGTGTGAAGCAGTGTTTCAGAAAGTACTAGGACGTGACACGTTGTTTGCCTTCCTGCCTTTTCAGCCAGTGGGGATACCCCTTGGACGTCATGACGTCGCTACTTCCGGATTCTTTTTCTAGGCTGTGGTTTGTTGTCGGGCGGAGGTTGAGATACTGTTTTCTTCTTTTATTTTTTATTTAACCTGTTTATTTACAGTAGTGTCGGCATGAATCGCATCTTCGGACGAGGAAAACCCAAAGCACCGCCACCAAACCTGACGGACTGTATATCAGGTGTATGTGTTTGTTTCTATGTAACTTTGGAGAATGTGAAACAAAAGAACGTTGTCCTGAGAGCTGAAATGGCTTCAGTGTCGCTTAAATCTCTCACTGAATTGTGTTTCTTCATATTATCAGCCTAAAGATTTTTCATGTTATTTGTTATGAGTGGTTGAAATATGTTCTGCTGTGTCATGTAGTAAAGCAGACTCTGTCCATGTAGATAAACATTATACATTTATTTTGTTGATTTTATTGTTGTTCTCTTGGTTTGCTTATGTTAAAGAAGTGGCATGGTTGGTGTTTTTGAATACACACAAAATTTGTTCTGAAAGTTGTGTATGACAAAAAGTTTGTGTTGAGGATGTGAATTTGAACCAGTCCTGCTGGTTTCTTTAGAGTTCAGTGACATCACTGGGTGTCATTTTTTTTTCCGCATTTACAATTACAGCTTCTCATTTCCTTAATAAATTAAGCATGTGCATGGATGAATATATGTTGTATCCTATATAATATCTTTCTTTCTCTTTATGAATTCCAGGTTGACTCACGAGCAGAGTCTGTCGATAAGAAGATAGCCAGACTTGATGCCGAACTGATGAAATACAAAGATCAAATGAAGAAAATGAGGGATGGCCCATCAAAGGTAAAATTTGGCTCAGACTTTACCTGGGTGGAATTATGTGTTTCTGTTTGAACATTAAAGCAATCTCTCACCACAAAATTTAAATTCTGTTACATTTACTTAAGTTTCTATTTCTTTTAATTGTATCCATAACATTTTCATTATTCCATGAAAAACAAAAGGGATTTTAGGCAGAATGCCTTAACTGCTTTTTACCATACAGTGTAATTTGATTGTGATTTATACTGCAAAGCTGCAAAAAGAAAAGAAAAAAAAAAGAAAAACTTTATAAGTAGTCCATAAAACTTGTGCGCTATAGATCACGTCTTTTGAATCCATATGATTTTGTAACTATATGAGCTATGTGCAGAGCTGGGTAGATTACTTACAAATTGTAATCCGTTACGAAGTCCAAATTACATGACAAAAATTAATTAGTAACGTAATCCATTACATTACACAAATTAGATAATATAATCAATTACTTTTAGATTACTTTTGAGCTATTTCATTTTTCACATTGATTTAAAAAGGATAATCTTGTACCGTATTGATATGAAAATACAAAGAGAAAGAAAATATATTCCGTTTGTTGTTATTAACAACATGAAACACATTAAATATTATATTACGTCAAGGATTCCCAAACTGAGTTTATGAAGGTACTGCATGGGGTTTATGAGTTTAATGAAAAGCTAATAATTAAATCATTTAAAAATGTTGAATTAAAACAAATCATTTTAAAATTAATCAAAACACTTACTGAAAAAATGAAATATTTTATTTGTTTACCTGCATGTCATGTGACCATAACCAACGTCAGAGAACCATGAACATGCAAATGTGATACTTCATCATTAAAATCTTTATTTTAAAATCTCAAGGGTAATTCAAATAAAAATATATTAGGTGAAAGAGGATCAGATGACAAAAAAGTTGGTGAATTTGTGCATGTTCATGTGTTAGAAAGACAAACATCTTCCAAAGTAATATATGGTAAAATAACCGAATAAGTGATAATTAAAATAAATATTAATGTGTTCATCAGTAGTTGATGCAATATTGAAACACTTCTTAAACCTGAAATGATTGTTGTAAATCCAGTGGTCAAATGCTGAGTAGCCACCTGATTAATGACTGATCTATGTGTGAATGTTCACAAAACTGTAAGACTTTCTGAGTGTATATAACCAGTAGGCCAATTTAAAAAGGACAATTTAAAAGATGAAAAAGAGGAATTAGGGAGAATCAATAAATTATAAGTTATTGCTGTTGTGTAAATAATATGTAATCATGTAATCCATAAAAAAGTACATGTAGTCTGATTACGAGTATTTTAAAATGTAATATACTCTAATTACAAGTACTTAATTTTTGGATTACGTAAATCTGATTACGTAATCCAGATTACATGTAATTAGTTACCACCCAGCTCTGGCTATGTGTGATGACCAAAGACAGAAATTTAAGATGATATATGTTGAAAATAATTCCCTACATAGCTCTCAAATTCCATTTATACATTATATTCAAACCTGGTGTGTCACAGTTGGTAGAAAAAACAATGTTGGTGTTGTTTGACATTAAACCTGGCGTGACAGTTTTATATGCTAGGTTTGAATATCTCCAAATGTGAATGAGATTTAAGATTTTTTTTTTTTTTTGGTCCTGCATACAAAACTCTTGTATAGGTTCAGAAGACACAAGCTGGAGCTACTGCTCTCAGTTTTCTGTTACTTGATTTTGCCTTGATTTTTGGTTACTCTAAATAAATTTAGGTTTCTTTGCTTTTTTTTTTTTTTTTTTTTTTGGTTTAATTTGATTATCTATTTCTTTCTTTCATTCTTTAAAAAAATAAATAAATAAATAAATCATTCAACATTATAGCCATATATCTGGTGTATGTCAGAGCACACCACAGAGTGCAAAGCGTCACACACCACGCAGTGATGAAGATCTGACCTAACAATGCAAACAGGATATTGGAAAAATTGTAGTCCATTTTTTCTTTTTTTCTATTTCTATTCTAGAACATGGTGAAACAGAAAGCCATGAGAGTCCTCAAACAGAAGAGAATGTAAGTGCCCTTATTTGTAGTCATTCTTAATATGTTTATGCATAAAATCTGCACCGTAAATTAAAGCTGCAAAGCTTTCACCTTGGTGCACTGTGGGGGTGCTGGTGTGTTTTGCGCATCCCTAGACTTTCAACAATAATTTCTGTTTCATGGCAAAATATCAAAAATTCACTGTGATGCCAGAGGAATTCCATTCTATTTTGCTAGTTTGCATTTAGCTAGATATTTCTTGCGAGTTTTAGCATGTATTTAGTATGTTTTATCACATAGCTGGGTATTACTAACATGCTTTATGCTTAGCCAAGTGTTACTAGCATGGTTGTGCATGTTTATGGCATGTTGCTGGCATGTTTAGCACTTTCTGGCACATTTAGGGCCCAAGCACTGAGAGTGCCCTGTTGTTAAGGATTGTGTTTTTTTTTTTTTCTCTCTCTTTTTTTTCTTTTTTTCTTTTTTGATTTCCTAAAGATTATTAAAGGGTCCAAAGTTCTGAAACCCTATTGTGTTTGCACCGACTTTCTTTTATCCTAAAAGTGTATGGCCAACAGAGTAAATCGTAGACACCCAAAACTTGGCAGGATTTTATTAAACTTGAAACACTACTCTGGCACACAGAACATTCTTTTGTTCTTCTGAATCCTTGATTTAGGCCCTTCAAATGATAAAATTCTTCTGCCATTTAAAATTGTCTTATTCCACCTTTACTAACTCCTCCTAGGTTGGTTCAATCTTCATCAAATTTTGCAAACAGAAGCTAGGGACTGAATTTATTCACACTTGTGCTCCTGAAGATACATACTAGTTTTTAACTTAATGAAGCATATGGTTGTGAAGTTATAGTGGGTTTTCAATTGTAGCACCTCTTATTGGTAGAATTTTACAAAACTTTGTGTGCGTTGTCAGAATGTCCTATTGACCATGTCTGTCAAGTTTTGTTAAGCTTGGTCATTGTTTTCAGCATATTTAAGTCAGCTCATAAAAAATGAGCATTGTGTGGCCATTTAATTTATATCCTAACTTACATCTCCACAATACTTTGTCAAATTAAGTTTAAAAGTTTTTAAGCTTCTGTCATGAGTGTCTAGGGATGTTGTGTGCTAAGTTTCATGCAAATCGGACAGACAGCCTAGGAGGGTTTTCCTTTATTATTATTGTAGCACTTATGGTTCCAGAGTTATGAGCCAAACACAAATTGCCTTATTATCTATAATATACTTTTGTACTATATTTATTTGCTATTTGTTTTGTGGCACTGCTAATACATTAAACTCTTGTATGCTGTGTTTTTCTTTTGCAAGTAACTTTGGTTAAAAGGGTTAGCCAAATGAAAATGTAATTAAATGTGTTTACCACAGGGGTGTCCAATCCTGCTCCTGGAGGGCCACTGTCCTGCATAGTGTAGCTACAACCCCAATTGACAGTGGCCCTTCAGGACTGAGTTTGGACACCCCAGGTTTACTATGTGTTCCATACACAAAAAAACAATTAGTCTATATCATAATGGTGTTTCCTCAACTTTGTTGATGCAAAAAACCGATACAAGACATGATATTGTTATATCTCCAGGTATGAAGGGCAGAGAGATCAGTTGATGCAGCAGTCATTTAACATGGAACAAGCAAACTACACCATCCAGACACTAAAAGACACCAAGACCACTGTAAGAACACAGTCATAAGAAAAAAAAAAGAGAGGAAACTTGTGATTTTTTTTTTTTCCTATATTTCCCTTCGTGTTTTTTCAACATTAGCAATATGTAGCAAGCATAGTTGTTTTCTGTGTGTGCATGTTAATGTTTTTAACATAGGTGGAGGCAATGAAAATTGGTGCCAAAGAAATGAAAAAAGCATACAAGAATGTTAAAATTGATCAGATTGAGGTAAGATTCCTTTCATTTATTTACTTGTGTAAAATACTAAATTGTCTGAACTGATTAAAAAATTGATGCGTGTATTAGAAAAAGTTTTGCTGTTCATGCTGCAGGATCTGCAAGACCAGTTGGAGGACATGATGGAAGATGCTAATGAAGTGCAAGAAGCTCTTAGCCGCAGCTATGGGACACCAGACATCGATGAAGATGACCTGGAGGCAGGTTAGTTAGAACAGGTGTTAAGGTAGTTTGTTTTATTTTGTGCATTTAGCATTTTTATTTTTGATTAGTAATTAGTTTTGATCTATTACTAATAAATGTATTTACTTTGTTTACTATAAAAAAAAATGTTGGTTTTGCATGCATGATTATTTGTTTGTACCATAAGAGCTGGATGCACTTGGTGATGAACTCCTTTTGGACGATGACAATTCCTATCTGGATGAGGCTTCTTCTGCTCCAGCTATACCCGAAGGAGTACCAGGAGACAGAACCGCGAATCGGGTAAACACACCCATTAATTAAAAAAACAAAAAAAAAACATAAAACACATTTTTATTTATTTAGTGTTTTCTAGAAAATGTCACATTTATAATCTGAAATATACTGCAACTTATGTTCCAAAGCAACCTGTATTATGCAGTTAATGGCAAGCACAGAAAGCAAACAAATATGCATGCACATATAACATATCAGTTCTAGTAGTGTTGTCAAAAGTACTGATACTTCAGTATCAAGTCGATACTTAAATTTGAAAAATCTTAAAAATGCTTTCAAACACTCCCATGCGTATTTGTGTGAGCACTCTGTAAATAGCTATGGATGGGACAAAAAAAAAAAAGTCTGAGCATTAAGACCTGCTTTCACAAACGGAGCTTAGTTTAAGCCAGGACTTGGCCTTAATTAAATGAAGATATTTAAGCAACTTTTACAAAAATGCCTTAGAAGAAAACATTAAGGTGTTCATCTTGACACAGAACAATGACACTGACATATTTTAAGATATGTCAGAGTAAGATATTTTCAGTTGAGACAGCCCAAACATGCATTTTAGACTGGGACTAGCTTAAGCCTTGTCTGTGAAACCGGGGGTATGTCTAGCAGTGTAAGTGCAGTAGACCTGCCACTTGTTTTTTTTTTTTTGTTTTGTTTTTTTTTTCATTTTATTATTTACATTATTTTATTTTGTAAATTTTTATTAATGCAATGGTAACTTAACTGAATAATATCTGAAGGCTACATGCTAATGTTTTAAAGTATTTTTTATAACTACTAATACAAATAATAAACAAATTTCACCTTTTTTTATATATATATAGTTAAGCCATGTGTTGACTTTGTATTTTGTGAGCTGCTCACAAATTGCTGGTCTATGCGTTCATAGAAAATAATTTTATCTTGTGGTTTTCGGTTTTTGAAACTTTGAACTTTGCCACAGTTTGTGCTTGTTAGGCAAGGTAAGGCATGTCAAGTTTGTTACATGGCGCATTTCCTATACACCAAAAATTCAATTTTGCTTCAAATTTGTTTAAGCTGTTTATAATTTATGATGTTATAATGAATGCCACTATAATTTATTTTATTATACAATGCGGATCCATTTAAGATCGCTTAACCTGCCAATATACACGTGAAAAATAAAAACATTCTAAATTTATCAAAGTGCTCTGAAGGTAATTTCAATTGTTGTGGGCCCCCAATAGCTGTGGTTCCCCTCTAGTCAGTCCCACTTTCCCACCCACTAGTTATGCCCCTTTTTCGGGGTAATACAGAACATGTGCTCTAATTAACATACAATAAGACCTCCTCATGTTCTGCCCTCCCCCCTTTCTATAGCATTACATGCTCATTTTTTCTACCAGTTTCAAATCTGAGGTTCAGATCGGAGGTTTCATGACCCTTTAATAGAATGCTTAGTAAATGTAAAGTAATCAAGCCACACAATGTAAGAAGCTGCATCCATCAACACAATGTGCTGGACTTTTCATTTCAGTAATAAATTGTATACAGTTGACGACATGCACTCAGAGATCGTTTGTCAATTTCATAAATCAAAATTTAATTAGAATGCCAAAAAGTGTGACTTTATTGCATAAAAAGAGACCGCATACTCCATACGGATTAAGATTAGAGCAGATTATTGAAAAATGTCTGTATCGTGTTATATACAGTATTTATGAAATCGCATGTAAATATTTCATACTGAGCACTGCATTTTTAGTTACATGTTCTTTGCTTTCTGGAATAACATCCACCGTTACAGAAAATTATTTTTGCAAACTGATATGAGAATTCTGCTTTTTGCAAACAGGATGGAGTACTGGTGGATGAGTTTGGCCTTCCTCAGATTCCAGCTACATAATGGAACAGCTACATAATGGAACAAAATGACAATATATCCTAAACCCTCAAAAGATTTGGACAAATATCTACAAACATAAACACGGGGACAGACCTTCGATGTCAAGATTTCATCTTTTTTTAAAATCAGTCTTGATCTTCTTCAGATTATAATCTTTTGCTTCATAAGAAATCTGTCTATGATATCTTTCAACATTAATCATTGGGTTCAGAGTTTTTGTTTGTTGGTTTGTTTTTGACTGTGTAGATATGATTTATTTTCTGAAGGATATGCACCAGTAGGTGGTTTACTTTGTACTGCATTACACTTTATTGAAAGCATAAATAAATGTAATTTACATACAATATCACATTTCTGTACACAAACAAAAAACAAACGTCTGTATACATAAATCTAATGAATTGTAGTTCAATATCCATTTGGTAATCCAGATATCACCAGCTGAGTCTGTAGCTGTGAGGAAAGATCTTCTTGTGCAGATATTCCACAACCTCTTTTTTATCCTTGAGTTTCTCAAATTCATAGTATGAAATCTAGAGACAGAGTAAAAATAGCCATTATGGAGCATTGTCAAACATTGTCATGCATACAAGACTGGGGTTTAAAGGAATAGTTAACCCAAAAACAAAAATTAATTTTACTTATTTGCTCACCCTCGTGTTGATAAAAAAATTCAGAAGATTTAAATTTAAACCACTGGAGTTGTATGGATAACTTTTACACTACCTCTGTGTCCTTTTCAGAGCTCGAAATGTTTTGTAGCTTGTGGATTGAATGGATTGAAACAATAACAATACTTTAAATACAGTTGTCATCTTATGTTACACCTTGCAGAATGTTAATTAAAAAAAAAAAAAAAGATAGGGATCCTAAAAAGATTTTCCTCCAGGTCTTGAACATTCTTTGGTTTCTTCTGCATATTTCAACCCTATTAAACAGTTGACTATATTTTCACACAGAGGACAACTGGGTGATGATTGGGGTAAATTGTCCTCTGTCTTCTGGGAACCGTAAATAACACATTTAGTTTCTGAAGAAAAAATGTACAATCCCCAGCTCTTAATGCTTTTTTATGAACCCTCTTCTATTTTGCTACAATTATTATAGTTTCGCTGATTCTGCAAGGTGCATGTAAAATTATGACCACAACTCTAATTTTCTTTCCACTCTGGAACACACAAAAAGCATAGAGTTTGGAACGACATTAGGGTAAATTACAAATTTTATTTTGGGGGAACTATTCTTTTAAATGAGCATTTTAGCTTGATCTATGAAACAAGCAAATACACTTAGAAAGGCATAGAAAAAAAAAAAAGTCTTAGTAAAAGAAATTTTTTTTTTTGTTTTTTTAGTAAAGCACAGTCAGTAAATAAAAAGGCAAGAGAAATTAAGTTTGTTTTACCTGAACAACTTCATATCCCAGAATCCTCAGGTGACGCTGCTTGATGGCTTCCTTGCCTAGTAGTTTCTCTGCATTTGCTGCAAAGCGCTTTGACCCATCAATACAGAGAGCAATTCTGATAATAAACAAATTAATATCAAGATCACAATATGCATGCATTCTCAGATAACTAATCGTCAGTTTCTACTTCATTTACAAACCGCAGGAAATGCCTTACCTTTTATGGACTTCATCGGTATGTGAAGCAGGCAAGACGTACCCTTCTTCATCTAGTTTTATCTCAATGTCTGCATATATACAAATGAGAAAATAGTGGCATATACAGCCACAGAGATATACCAATCAGAAGGTTTACATGTGTTGATGTAAGAAATTGACAGCTATGCAATTTTAGGACCAAAGTGGATGCATAATATGTACCTAGCGTATAACAATATGGTGTAAGTACTCTGGAAGCAAAGTAAGATTGAGCTCCCAGCAGATCCACTAGGGCGGACTTCACAGCATTGTAGAAATGAGGTTCCACCGGAGTCTCCAAAGACTGTCCAGAAGCCAAAAATGACTTTACTTGAAACTTCGGCGAAAGTCGCGGTCCCTTCATTTAAGTGTAAGAAATATGTAAATGAGCATTGTTATGAATAAGCAAGCAACATTAGTATATAATTAATTTATAACACTCCTTTTAAATTGTATTCTTTTTTGGGAGCCTAAAAAGCTGGGTATACTTCATTTTAGGCATTTCGCTCTGTCTCATCCAGCTTGTTGACCACAGAACGAGTTCGACACATGCTTAGTACCACCTTACCTCTTCTGTATCAACATTCACCTTGCATGTGTGCTCAATGCAGGGTAGTAACTGATGACATGTAATCTAATCTGTATTATGTAATCAGATTCCAAAAAAATAAGTATGTGTAATTAAAGTATATTACATTTTAAAATGCTCATAATCAGATTACAGTTACTTTTTATGGATTACATTATTACATATTTACACAATGACGTGTATTATTCACAATTTATTCATTCTCCGTAATTTTTTTTCTCCTTTACATTTCCCTTCTATGTTTAATTGTTAAAAACAAGTTAGTTCAAAACAAGTTAGATTAAAAAAAAAAAAAAAGTAATCTAAAAAGTAGTCCTAAAAATGTACCTAAAATGAGGTACCTAGATTACATTACTAACTACCATTTTCATCATCCAATCAGTCATGCAGACAGTATGCAGACCTTTGCAGAACATGAGCTGGACACCAGACAGATGCTGATTTCAGCAACAGATGCTCTTTACTTGCCTCATCAGGATTTCTCAAATGGGGATTTACAAAAAAAAAAAAAACCTATCCCATTTCAAATAGTAATATATGACTAAACAATCGCAATAGGGCTGAACGATTAATTTCATTTGCGATAATATCGCGATGTGAAAAAACGCGATTTTTCAACCGCAGAGGCTGCGATTAAACGGTCACATGACACGCGAGAGTAAAGAGGTGTGTTTGACTTGAAGATCGATTGGTGTATGACATCAATGCACAGCGAGAGAAAGCATAAAGGCCCGGGTATACTTCACTTTCAGCGTTCCGTTCCGTCTCGCGCACAGCCGCGTCCGCGCAGCTTTCAAAGTATACTCAACCGCGGATGAGTGCGGACTGACGAGCTCGACACATGCGCAGTACCACCTACTTGACTTGCGCTCGCTCAACATTCACCTCGCGCATGCGCTGTTGTACGCCGAAGTATACTTTGGCCTTAAGGAGACGTCTGCTCTCTTGTAGCTCTCGCGGTCCTTTGATGACACACACCGATCAGAGGAAGCATCAAGTTGGCACGCTACAGTGTTGCCAAGTCAGCAGTTTGCCTCCAAAAACGTGATATTTAGCCCCTGAAATGCGAATCTTATCAGTGTTGGGCACATTACTTTAAAAAAAGTAATTAATTATAGTTACTAGTTACTTCTCTCAAATAGTAACTGAGTTAGTAACTGAGTTACATCATTATGAAAGTAACTAATTACCAGGTAAAGTAACTATTGCGTTACTTTTTTAAAAAGAAAAAAAATGTTCAAATGTCAAATAACTTGGATGCCCCCAATATTAAATATGTTAAATGAATGAAATGGACACTAAATAGAATAAATTATTATTATAAAACATTGTACATTAATCTACACTATTTATCCACTGACACTTAGCATCAGTCAGTCAAGCATTATAATATGATATTATGATAATTTAGCATTATATGATGATAGAACTTTAGTAATTAGAATAACCAAGTATGAATGTATATTTGTCATATTGACTGAACTTAGGACTGGTGGTGGTGCTTAAGATATTGTTTGTCATTTAGTGTTTCTATAAAAAAGGGGGGGGAAAATGATAAGAAAAAGCACTAAGGATTAATGAGCTGCTGGGTTCATGAATATTAATCATGTTGTCTGCATTGGCTCGAATTGATTTGCTGAAATCAAAACAGGGATGATAATAGGTGAGCGCCAGCCAATGAGATTGTCGTTTGCACATTAGTTCCGCCCACCACTGGAGAAACCGGCAGTTCTTAAAAGCTGAAGAATTCCAAAGGAACTCCGTTATTTTGACAGGAAAATACAACATATAATATCGTTTACATGTAGCGCGTCAATTCTGCATGTTATGAAAGACTCTCTTGCTCTGTATCCTTCTTTGCTCGTGTGAGACAAAGTGACGACGAGCCGTGCGCCTTCACACTAGAGTTTACGGTACATCAAATACAGCTGCACTGCGCATCCATTCAGATAAACTGAAAATAAAATGATAGTAATATTATAATAAATTATATTAACGCTGTATTTTATTGTCAGTAACGGTAATGGCGTTGTAACGGGGGAAACAGTAATTTATTTGATTACTCATTACTGAAAAAAATATCGCCATTAGTAACGGCGTTTATTTATAACGCCGTTATTCCCATCACTGAATCTTATCAGGGGAACCCCTCCAAAAAACGTTTATTTTACCCCCCGGAATGCGATTTGTACCAGTGGACCCCCCTCGAAATTCAACTGGACTCGTTTTGGGCTAGTTTTGAGTAGCAATTGGGCGGGTTGTGTTGTGAGAACCTGGCAACCCTGGGATGCGGAAATGTTTGAAATGTTTTCTTATTTATTTAAAGTCTGTCTAAAGTTTACAGACAGTGTTTAAAAAGAGCAATCCACATGTTTACATAGGCCTATATGTTTATTACAGTGACTTTGAATTACCTAAATACTGAGTGTGGGAAAACAACAGATTTGTATTTATATTTATGCAATCTACTTTAGTTTGTGTGATTTGTTACTGACTTTCATATTAATGTTTACACCAGGCTTATTTGTCAGTGCTTTGTTGCCATAATTATTACATGCTTACAAGGCTGGAAGTTCAACAAATCAGTCAATATACTACTGTGAGTGTAGTTGTTAAATAAAAATGTCATTCATATCAATTCATGCATCACCTAATTTCACTGTAACATATAGGCCTGGCTTACAGAAAAGAACATTTATATTTAATCTAATATTGTGTTGGTCATACTATACAATGATTTATTGCTGGTCTTTGTTGAATAATACAGAACATAAAGAGCTTTAAAAAATAATCGCATATTAAATCGCAATCGCAATATTGGTAAAAAAAAAATCACAATTAGATTATTTTCCAAAATCGTTCAGCCCTAAATCACAATATAACTGACAAAATCAAGCAGCCCTGCACTGTAAATAAAACATTTACTAAAAACATATTTAAACTGTTTACCTACAAGTTATTTGACCATTAACCAACATAAGACAAAACCATGAATGTGAATGTGTTCATTGCCCCCACCCCACCCCTGGCTGAAAGGTGATGTACAGTGAGGGGGAAAAAAAATTATTTGATCCCCTGCTGATTTTGTACGTTTGCCCACTGACAAAGAAATGATCAGTCTATAATTTTAATGGTAGGTTTATTTGAACAGTGAGAGACAGAATAACAACAAAAAAAATCCAGAAAAATGCATTTCAAAAAAGTTATAAATTGATTTGCATTTTAATGAGTGAAATAAGTATTTGACCCCTTCGCAAAACATGACTTAGTACTTGGTGGCAAAACCCTGGTTGGCAATCACAGAGGTTAGATGTTTCTTGTAGTTGGCCACCAGGTTTGCACACATCTCAGGAGAAATTTTGTCCCATTCCTCTTTGCAGATCTGCTCCAAGTCATTAAGGTTTCGAGACTGATGTTTGGCAACTCGAACCTTCAGCTCCCTCCACAGATTTTCTATGGGATTAAGGTTTGGAGACTGGCTAGGCCACTCCAGGACCTTAATGTGCTTCTTCTTGAGCCACTCCTTTGTTGCCTTGGCCGTGAGTTTTGGGTCATTGTCATGCTGGAATACCCATCCACGACCTATTTTCAATGCCCTGGCTGGCTTCAATGCCCTGGCGGTACATGGCCCCGTTTGATGCGGTGCAGTTGTCCTGTCCCCTTAGCAGAAAAACACCCCCAAAGCATAATGTTTCCACCTCCATGTTTGAGGGTGGGGATGGTGTTCTTGGGGTCATAGGCAGCATTTCTCCTCCAAACACAGCAAGTTGAGTTGATGCCAAAGAGCTCGATTTTGGTTTCATCTGACCACAAAACTTTCAACCAGTTCTCCTCTGAATCATTCAGATGTTCACTGACAAACTTCAGACGGGCCTGTACATGTGCTTTCTTGAGTAGGGGGACCTTGCGGGCGCTGCAGGATTTCAGTCCTTCACGGCATAGTGTGTTACCAATTGTTTTCTTGGTGACTATGGTCCCAGCTGTCTTGAGATCATTGACAAGATCCTCCCGTGTAGTTCTGGGCTGATTGTGTGCTACAAACTGAGATTAGGAGCACTCCCATTAAGAGAGTGCTCCTAATCTCAGCTCCTTACCTGTATAAAAGACACCTGGGAGCCAGAAATCTTGCTGATTGATAGGGGATCAAATACTTATTTCACTCATTAAAATGCAAATCAATTTATAACTTTTTTGAAATGCGCTTTTCTGGATTTTGTTGTTGTTATTCTGTCTCTCACTGTTAAAATAAACCTACCATTAAAATTAGAGACTGATCATTTCTTTGTAAGTGGGCAAACGTAAAAAAACAGCAGGGGATCAAATAATTTTTAACTGTATGTTGTCCCCTCTATTGTACTGACATGAATGTTACATTTCTTTCAGCCTGACAGCAATCCTGCTTTTTGTGAAAGAACCTTTTGTTTAGAATTTGTTTCATTTTTCACATCACATTTGGTATAAAACAGCATAAAGTCTTAAGCATAGTAAAAAAAAATAAAATAATAATGCAGTTTCACTCACATCATAAAATGGACACTCGAGCTTTACAGTCATGTAAAGTTGGGTCAGCTGTGCAAGCACTCTGTGATCTATCCCACTGCCCTCCTCCCCTTTAAAAGAGAGATGGAAAATATATTATTTAAAAAGTTCAGTATATTGCAGAGAGATGTTAATGATTTAGTGCTAAATAATTTTTAAAGAATTAAGCTTCTATTGTCTATTACCCAATTTCAGCAAAAATATGTTCAGTAATTATGCAAGTAGATGGTAAAATCACTGTTTTACAACCAATCTGTATTTTCTATACCATACACTAATTATAGTAATAAATTAAATAATTACATTTAAATTATTAGCTAAATGCCAATACTCATGTCTGAGCATATTAATTAATAATTAACAATTAATAAGTAGGCCACGAGCATATGAACATGGACAGCTCTAAATATCATTATTCCGTATTAATGATAATGATTAATTAATCAATTAATATTAAAATAAGCGATCAATTAATCATGAATATTCCTGAAAATTAAACCCAGGTACTGTATAGAAAATGTTTCATTGTTTCTTACCCTGTAGCTGTTGCATGAAGTAAGGGCTGAAGACTTTCGAGACAAAGTTAAGTGGGTATCTTTGTAGAAGGGTACAAGCATACAGTAGGTCTAGCAGGGCTCTGGGCTGAAATTGGGAAAACCGGGCATGCAAAACAGACTCCACCTTTTGGAACAATCTCCCAGCATCAGGTGGCAGGTATCCCAAAACTCCCAGTGCAGCTATCTGTTGTGACACCTGCCACGTTGAGTACTCCTCTGCACGATACACAAAACTCTCAGCCACCGTGTTAAAAACAGGTGGAGAAAGAATGCGCCATCGCTGGAAAAACTGCATCACCTTGGTTACGGTTTCTGCCTGAGCAGTAAAGGCAACCTTGGGCACATGGCGCTCAAGAGCTTCCACAAGAAAGTGGTCACTGTGTCCATAGTGCATAAGTGCTGACAACACCACAATCAGTTCTGGATCTGCAAAGTTTTGCACATGATGGACAGCTTGCTTGCAAAGTGCAATTACAAGTGGTAATGCTTCTTTATGTCTCAATTTGAATAAAGCACCTAGAATTTCGCTAATCGCCCCTGGGCCCATTTGTTTCACTAAATGAAGTGCCTGAGCATTCATTTCATTTAGAAGCTCCAGATAGCATCCATCTTCACCCAAACCAGTTGCTAGCATAGAGTAAACAGCAACTAGCTCTGCCGTATTCCATTGGGCTGTATCTTTATTTTGGAGCTGACTCATAGCCTGTTTTATCATGCCACTGTTAGGGCCTTCCAATGCAAATAAAGCCCTTGATAACCCACATAGCGCTTCAACACTGAGCCGTTCCAAATTCAATCTCTTTTGACTTTCGAACATCAGCCTTAGCACTAGGCGGCTCTGAGGGTCAAGGTAGAGACGTGTACAGCCCAGGAGAGCTCTAACCAATACCTCATCCTGTAATCTGGCTGAATCATCCTCCAGTGTTTGGCAAAGTTTATTAAGGCCCGCATCTGATAGCAGTATCTGTGGTTTCCAAAGACCACATGCGGAATCATGCTCCAAGTCTGCCAGTCGGTGAAGTATAGATGCTGCTGCTGCACCTGAGAGGAGAGGGTAAGATCGCAAGAGACGAAGAACTTGCTGAGATGAAGTACAGGAGGTGAGTCGTTTCATAAATGTGTGGTCCTCATCAGAAGTCAGGTGGTGCAACAATGACAGACCACTTCCACTGGGAAGGAGCTCCTGGTAAGGGCGAACAGATCCAGCAACAAGGAACATTGGGCCTCGTTCTGTGGTGCATACACTCCTTGGACTGAGGCTGGAACATGTGGGAAAGCAGACAGTAGAGGTTCGGAGACAGGGAGAAGACAGACGCTTACCAGCACATGCTTTCAGTGATGGAAGGATATGGTCATCCAAATGGCTAAGGAAACGCAGCCTCAGTGCTAGTGTTCTGGCCATCATAAAAAGTGCCACCATATCCTTAATCTACAGTCACAACAAAAGAAAGAACATGTAAGTTAAACATCATGATTGACTGAATTTGTAATCAGAAATGTTTCTGTTTTAAGGTCAAGTAAGGTTTCTGTTGATGAGCCTCAAAACTTAATTAATGCTTCCTTGTTTTCTCACTGTCCTTCAAGCCTTCAGGATATGTCAAAATTATTTCTTAATATTCAAAATTATTATTAATTCTATTATGCGGTTGAATAATTATTTGAGGACCATTATTAAACAAGTTGTTTTTTTTTTAATTAATTAATTAGAAATATAAAATAAATATTGTTTTGTCCATTTTACCTGAAATACATTTTTTTTTTTTTTTTTTTTTTTTGTGGGGACTCTTTCCCTAGTTGCACAATGATATCTTTATCTTTAATATTGACTGAACAAGACTGGGCTCAAAAAATCATGTTTTTGAGAAGTTCCAAAGTAAAGACAAGCTAACATTTAAAGCTGCAACACATTTGAACCATAATCATCCTAACTATGTGCCACATACCACGCATTTTCAGTGATACAAGACACATTTATGAAAACATTTTGTAAAACAGGTTTATTATAATGTGCATGTCTAAAAAGCACAAAAACATTGAAATAAATGGGGGGGGGTACCACAAGAAATTTTTTTTTTTTTTTTTTTTTTGTAAAATTTGAACGTCAGTAGAAAATCTAATTTGTGTCTTTCTGGGCTATTGTGTTACATTTGGAGTAAATCTGGGAGGACACAAAAAAATTCAAGTAAGAAAAGCAGATCAAATGTAAAAATAATCACTGCATAGTCTGTATGTATTCATTACAATTAAACTGATTATTGTTAAATCTACAAAAACTGTTCAGTCAAGAGCAGTGAGTAGGTCTCTTTTCATTTATTGTTTAATTAAAATTGACAGACGCCAGCAGATTTATAATGCACAGATCTAAGGGGTTGTAACAATACACTCAACTCAAGATGTGATACGATTCTGATTTCACGATACGATTTTCTCTCTCATTAACAAAATGAGATTTAAGACAAATTATACAGTATATGAAAAGGTGTTCTTTTATTATTGATTGGACAAAATTCTGCATGTTTCTTTGTGAAATTGAAATAACAAAACTAAAATGAAAATTTAAAACAAACCCCAAATCAAATAAGCAACACAAATAAAAGAAATCTCTTCATATAAAGACTTCAGTTTTGTGAAACTATACATAAAAAGAAAAAAAAAAAAATCTGCACAAAACAAAAACAGTAGATGGGCTGAATGAGACGCAAATTCTCTCTCTGACAGCAGGTGGCACTTATGGAACAGCAGCGATATAGCATTTCCTTGGTTACCGCTGTAAACAAAGCAGAGCTGCGCTTATGAACACTACTTTTTTATGCATCATTCAGTGGCAAGATGAAAAGAAAATACAATCTAAACTTTTCTAAAGATAGTCAGTTCCCCTCAGAGATACATTCATATAAACTCCTACCCTAACTGTATCGCGATTTGTCTAGCACCTCAACCGATTTGAACTGTCACGTTTGAATCGATTTTCAACTGGCTCGCAGTGCATCGCTACATCCCTAACATATTTAATATATTGCTACATCAGATTTTTTTCCCAACTATTCCCCAAAATTTCCTTAAGACATAACCAACTATGTTTGCATAAATACATGCCTGGGGGGGCATGTATTTATGTATTTAGACACAAGTGTTTTGCTTCCACAGGCCATACACAACCTTTTAATTAAAATATAATGGGTTCTTTATTTAGCCTACAATAAAAGAGTACAATATGTATTATAGGCTAGTTTCATTTTTTTAAACATCTAGAAACTCATAAACCCGAAGCATCAGCATCATGATCAACATCCAATGACTGAATTATTTTGACACGTAGCAAGCATAAAATGTCCTTAAAATAAGCTGCTTTATCTTGGCAGAATGTTGAGTTAAAAAACAATTAAGGTGTTTTTGACATTTCAGTGATGCCACCAAAAAAAAAAAAAAAAAAATTAAATAAATAAAATTAATAAATGAATAATTAATTAATTAATTAATCAATCAATCAATCGGACGCCGGCTGAAGTCACAGTTTTCTTGACTTTCCCAACACTTTCCTGATTTGCGCTTGAGTGAACTGATATTAAGGTCTGTTTACACTTTCTAACGGTAGAAAAGAAGGTTCTGAACTGAATGATATGAGAATCAGCAGGTGTTCCTGCACTGAAAGTAAACCCAGAGATGACTGAAATCAATGTTTATGAAGCCAACCTTCAATATTTTTGCACAAAGTAATAAAAAATTGTCAATAAATTAGTTTTCAATAAATTTTAGTATTTACAATTTTATAAATGAAATCCTGAGGACTTTATCTCAAATCCCATGATATAATCATTTACCGCGATAAACACACATAACCTATTTTCATCATATTTATGGCTATGGCTACTTTGACATACTTTATCTCATAATTAAATTATGCCACTTTAGCTAAGTTTTTACTGACTGGGTCACATATACAGGTAGAAATTCTACCCACAATAAGAATAACAAAGTCTAGTTGATCAGATGTGGAGCAAACGACCAAAATATGCAAAGTTAGCCAAAAAACTATGTTATAAAAGGGTGGAAACGCATCCAATTTGTTACACCATCTCAAACACAAACTAGAGTATAAAGAAAGTCTGAAGATACACTTGGAGACAGAGACACCAATGTGAAGGTCTAAAGTTAAGAAAATTCCTTCTTAGATGAAAATTGTCAGTGCATTTGCTAATTGTTTTCCTAAAGATAAGCGAAGTAAACTATGGACCAAATTGCCAGAGACAAAGGCGTTTTATTTGGCAAAATACATGCTGTTATTCCAAACTGTCGAGAAGGAAGGATCCAAGAAAATGATCCATAAACTGGAAGCAAGACATAACATGCTTTCAAGGAAGTATTTCTCCGATACAGCTCGGTCAGCGATGCATGAAGAGTGCTGTGGTAGGTTACAAACAATGCTGTCCACACGGGTGAAAACATTTCAAGTGGCCTGAAGCGGTTTCTTCAAGAATGGGATTTAGACAAGGAGAAACAGTTGTGCCTAATCTCAGCCTCAAACGTCACGCCCACGGACTGCTGGCTGAACGTCTGATGCATATGGCACACAAAAGTGGAAACACTTCAGGGGTTTCAAAGTCGTCATCGGATTGGTTGAATTATACAGGATTTCCAGGAGATGTGTGTGTCGTGTTCTTTAACGTTCTGCCTGGAAACAAAGATGCCGTGATGCCAAATCCTCTCACAAAAAAGAAAGCCGTCGTGTTTACAACTGTAACGACGAGCGCTTATCAGGATCAACTAAATGCTGGATTTTAAAAAGTATGTGAAATATTCAAAGTTCGTGGCATAGAATCTTTAAAATACGTCCCGAGAGTTTTACACACCGGTCTGTTATTGTGTCGATATTTCCACGGCCCGAAACGTGACGCTGAACTAAACAAACTGTGATTGGTTGTTTGACATGTCAGTCAAAGGCCTCAATGGGCGGGCTTTGGCCAATGAAAGCTCCCATGGATTCCAGACCTTCAGCCGTCAGTCTGAAGGTCTGGCTACGCGAGATTAAGTTGTGCCTGATAACAGACAGTGGAGCTAATATACAGGTGCATCTCAAATTAGAATGTCATGGAAAAGTTCATTTATTTCAGTAATTCAACTCAAATTGTGAAACTCGTGTATTAAATAAATTCAATGCACACAGACTGAAGTAGTTTAAGTCTTTGGTTCTTTTAATTGTGATGATTTTGGCTCACATGTAACAAAAACCCACCAATTCACTATCTCAACAAATTAGAATATGGTGACATGCCAATCAGCTAATCAACTCAAAACACCTGCAAAGGTTTCCTGAGCCTTCAAAATGGTCTCTCAGTTTGGTTCTCTAGGCTACACAATCATGGGGAAGACTGCTGATCTGACAGTTGTCCAGAAGACAATCATTGACACCCTTCACAAGGAGGGTAAGCCACAAACATTCATTGTCAAAGAAGCTGGCTGTTCACAGAGTGCTGTATCCAAGCATGTTAATAGAAAGTTGAGTGGAAGGAAAATGTGTGGAAGAAAAAAGATGCACAACCAACTGAGAGAACCACAGCCTTATGAGGATTGTCAAGCAAAATCGATTCAAGAATTTGGGTGAACTTCACAAGGAATGGACTGACGTGTCAAGGAATTTGGCTACAGTTGTTGTATTCCTCTTGTTAAGCCACTCCTGAACCACAGACAACATCAGAGGCGTCTTACCTGGGCTAAGGAGAAGAAGAACTGGACTGTTGCCCAGTGGTCCAAAGTCCTCTTTTCAGATGAGGGTAAGTTTTGTATTTCATTTGGAAACCAGGGTCCTAGAGTCTGGAGGAAGGGTGGAGAAGCTCATAGCCCAAGTTGCTTGAAGTCCAGTGTTAAGTTTCCACAGTCTGTGATGATTTGTGGTGCAATGGCATCTGCTGGTGTTGGTCCATTGTGTTTTTTGAAAACCAAAGTCACTGCACCCGTTTACCAAGAAATTTTGGAGCACTTCATGCTTCCTTCTGCTGACCAGCTTTTTAAAGATGCTGATTTCATTTTCCAGCAGGATTTGGCACCTGCCCACACTGCCAAAAGCACCAAAAGTTGGTTAAATGACCATGGTGTTTGTGTGCTTGACTGGCCAGCAAACTCACCAGACCTGAACCCCATAGAAAATCTATGAGGTATTGTCAAGAGGAAAATGAGAAACAAGAGACCAAAAAATGCAGATGAGCTGAAGGCCATTGTCAAAGAAACCTGAGCTTCCATACCACCTCAGCAGTGCCACAAACTGATCACCTCCATGCCACGCCGAATTGAGGCAGTAATTAAAGCAAAAGGATCCCCTACCAAGTATTGAGTACATATACAGTAAATTAACATACTTTCCAGAAGGCCAACAATTCACTAAAAATGTTTTTTTTTTTTTTAATTTATTTATTTTTATTGGTCTTATGAAGTATTCTAATTTGTTGAGATAGTGAATTGGTGGGTATTTGTTAAATGTGAGCCAAATCATCACAATTAAAAGAACCAAAGACTTAAACTACTTCAGTCTGTGTGCACTGAATTTATTTAATACACGAGTTTCACAATTTGAGTTGAATTACTGAAATAAATGAACTTTTCCACGACATTCTAATTTATTGAGATGCACCTGTACTAAAAGCAGTCACTCTGAACATGTGGACAAGACTGTCTTGCTATGGACACTGCACAGCTGAAAAAAGCAGCGAGCACTCAAAAATGCTCAAACAGAACTTGGCCTTTCTCTACATAAACTCGTGACTGAATCATCATGCCTTGGAAGCTTTTTCAAGAAACCAGCTGCTGAGCTGATCAGTCTTTCTTACACAGAAAAATGAGACAAACTACTTCCATAGTCTACTGGCAGATGTCGAGAGCAAGGTGAATTTGCCTAATATCAGTTGTTTAGCAAAAAAGTACTTGTGTATCCCTGCCATAAGTACACCCTCAAAGAAGTGTATTCAGTGCTGGTGGAAATGTAGTAACATATAAAAGGTTCTGAAAAAAACTATAGTGAATTTGTTAGTATTCTTGACCAAAAATATTAAGATGTGAGCCCTGTTCTCTTTTTGAAAGCCACTTTTTCCTGAATCACATTCTTACTAGTATGTGTATTATAACTTGCACTACTGAACATTTTTATGTCAGCCTCATCTCCACATTTTGTTTACAGTTTAAGAGTATATCAGCGTTTCATTTCAATTTAATTTAATTTGTTAATTTATTTTTAATTTATCATGTTGTGATTTGCACTATTTTGTAACCTAACTAAAGACAGAGTTGGGACTGTTACTTTTTTGATTCTTTTTTTTTTCACTATTTTTTTTTTCTACAAATTTATCATGACTGTTTCACAATGAACTTTGTTACTTTATCAGGTTACATTAACATGTTTATTACTTTACCAGCTTTTATTTGCACTCTTTTATAATTTTGTAACCTAACTGAAGACGTGGTTGGAATTGTTACTTTTGCTGTTTGCACCATGAGAGTATGAATAAATACAGAAACTGTGTTTACATTTCAAACTTGTAATTGTAATACATTTCAAACTTGCAATTATTATTGCGTAATCATCATCATGCAATGTTTTTCAGCACAGTTTTGCACCACTTCCACATTATCAGCACTTTTACAGAAG
This sequence comes from Spinibarbus caldwelli, assembly GCA_039654775.1. NCBI lineage: Eukaryota > Metazoa > Chordata > Actinopteri > Cypriniformes > Cyprinidae > Spinibarbus > Spinibarbus caldwelli. The sequence goes on from CM077220.1 coordinate 36,849,178, forward strand.
AAAAACAACTTTTCTATTTCTAAAAGGGTCTGGATTTTTACCTTTTTATGTAATTGGTGTTTTAGAAGCCTATTTGATGATGGGTAGGTTATACTTTTAGATCAATGTTTGTGTTTCTGAGAGAGAGAGAGAGAGAGAAACTATGACTAATAATATGAATGAATAGCGGTTACCTCTGAAGCATGGGTCCACTGCAGATTACACGCAAAGAAAGTTTTTAAATACTTATTATGACACAGCAAAGAGGGGCTCCCTCAAAATCATGTATTTAAAGTAGCTGACAGAAGCTCGTTACGTTTCGCATTCTTTTAAGTAAAGCTTTCAGATATACGCTGAAAAATGCAAAACATTTAAAGGGACAACAGTGAGCTTATACGAGGCACAAGTCATATTAGCTATTGTTGCTAACAAATTGCGGTGAGGCCCATTCGACCCTAAGCTCCCCATCAAAGTTGACTTCACTTTTCCGCCATGCTGTTCTTCTTCGTCTTCTTTAGAGATTTGTGGTTAGATGCATCAGGGGCGTTTTGCTGCCCTCCTCAGTTCATATGATGAACTCAGTGTTGCCAACTTAGCAATTTTGTTGCTAAATTTAGCAACTTTTCAGACTACCCTAGCAACTATTATTTCCAAAAACACTCAGCAACAAATTTAGCAATTTTTAAAATTTATTTGCCAACTTTTCTCAGACAATAAAAAAGGTACATATTTTCCATCCAAATTACACAAAAAGAGGAAACCAAAGATGCCTAGCATTACACACATCATGTGAATTGAGTTAGCTGCTATTTGCAATTGTTCAGTTTAATAATAATAATAATTTAATAATTGTTCATGTATGATGCACTTTGCTAGTAGCTTGTACCTGCGATTGTTGATCAGTTAGAACACTGCAAGAAAAATGGAAAAGATACTAGTAATTTTCCAGGACATTATCCATTATCAACCTGTAAACCGAAAACACAACACGTAATTCAAAATGCAGATAAAAAAACCAATACGGAAAATTATTTCATATTAACATAGTAGATTGTGCACTATTTTTAGACTTTTCATAGAGTGTAGCATACCCAGATAGGAAATTGGTTGTGGGCTGGTTGAATTCAGGCTGTTGTTGTGGCCCACATACCACCACGGACCCCGGCCCTCAAATGGCCCTTAAGCTGCTTGCCTAAAGAATACCAGAGCCATGCCTGAAGCAGACCAAAACTCACCCACAACTCCACAGTGTCCCCAGAAAGCAGCCATAACTGGCCCACAACAGTTCCGGAAGCCCCAGATATCAGCTGGACAAAAGCCAAACTCCACCACCTTTACCCCAGAACTCAGCCACAACGTATCCAGAAGCTCCAGAAGACAGCAATAACTGGACCAACATTATGCCAAAACTAAACCAGAAATTTCCTATATATTATTTATATATTGTGCAAGGTATAATAAAAGAACAAAACAATGCAAATGCAGTATAGTGTTTTATTGATGTAGAGGGACAAAAAAATCTCAGCCAGGTAACAGTAAAAATAAAAACAATGGGGAAAAAGATAAACCAATAACACTAGAATAAGGCCAAACAAAAGCAACAAATAAATATTCACAATACAAGAAAAAAAAAAAAAAAAAAAACCAAGAGAAAACAAATTAAACTGTTACAAACACGTGATAAAAATAGAGAAACCAACAAACAAAAGACAAATGAAATACTCATATTTACAGAAGTGCAAAAAAAAAAATACTTAAAAAAAAAAAACAATGTAAAAGATTCACTCTCTTAACAATAACTTGTCTGGTTTACATTAACATCTTGTGAAGTCATTCTTCTCTTTCTGCCACCCTCACGGTCACCAGCTAGATGAAACGTCTTCAACCTCCAGCTCAGTTGTGTGCACATACAGGATTTCTTCTTACAGTCTCTACAATAGGAGCATACAAATACAGAGTTAAAAATACATTTAAGACACCACCAGCCTAAAAACTATGACTTTCAACATTCATTCATGACATGTGGGGGGAAAAAATTTCAAGAAAGACTTACAATAAAAATGCACTGACCAGTAATAATGTTTTTATGCTCCAAACTTTGGTTTGGTGTTTTCCCATTTACACTTCTCCATCACCGCTTTAGCCATGTCATTTTTGATTGCCTGCCTCATAATTCGCCAGATCCTGTCCTTCACATTCACTCCACCCAGCAATCCAAGTTCAAGTACCTGAAAAATACAACACAAAATATTAAACACAGGAATTAGAAGGTTTACCACACCACCCATGCTGTGAAATGAGCCTTTAACAACAGTGACTATATGATAGAAAACAAAGAGAACTCTTACATCTTATGAATGAGTCACAGCTAGAGAGGACTTTTCTTTGGGGTCTGGGTGTTTCATGATGCCACGGTGCCTGCAGTGGGTGGTTTTTTCTTTGTCCTAGAGGACTTGGTTAGAAGCTGAACAAATCCTTTTGGATCGTGGTTGTATTTGAGACACTTGTGGCAAATGTTTTAGGGGTGTGGAGGCCTCCTCATCAGTGTCTCATTCATCCAGTAGGCGCTTGTTTCATCTTTAGAGAAGGCAGGAAATTTAAAGATTACTAAATTTGATAAAGCGAGGGTGTTATGTTCATGTGAATATATTATTCAGTGAAATGTTCCTTTTTTGCTGATAAAAAATGAATGTGCACGTTAATTTGTTAAATTCCACAATGCAGGGTTCGTACACATTTTTACCAATAAATTTCCATGACCTTTGAGACAATATTCATGACCTAATGTTACATTTATTTTACAATAAGAATAAAATTATCATAGCATATGTTAACTAAAATTAATGACTATTAATGCTATTGTTTGCTTTCTTGTTTTAGTAATAAATACAAGATGCAAATGCGCCAGACGTGACGGTCCTTGCACACCGAGTCCGAAATTTTTGTATGCGTTTTTTCAATTTTTTTCCGTATTCGTCATCCTTTCCTATCAAAATGCATGCTACGGATGTGAAAACGCAGAAAATTGAACCTGATCCAAATTTTTTTTTTTTTTTTTATGACTGACGAAAGTTTCGGAGGCAGTGTGTAAACGTGATTGACAACGTTTTTTTTCTCCATTCTGTCACAGAGGGAGTTTTGGTTCCTTGCCGCTGTCGCCTCTGGCTTGCTTAGCTGGGGACACTTAATTTCCAGCGATATCGTCGACTTGATTACATAGATACTATTTAAACTGAACTGAGCTGGATGATGACATCACCGAATTCAATAATGAAATGCCTTTAACTGAAAATTGAGTGTTTAATCTTGTCATTTTACATTTTATTGACACACTATTTTCCTATTTTGATATTGGAAAGTTGCTTTGACACAATCTGTATTGTTAAAAGGGCTATATACAGTCAGGTCCATAAATATTGGGACATCGACACAATTCTAACATTTTCGGCTCTATACACCACCACAATGGATTTCAAATGAAACGAACAAGATGTGCTTTAACTGCAGACTGTCAGCTTTAATTTGAGGGTATTTACATCCAAATCAGGTGAACGGTGTAGGAATTACAACAGTTTGCATATGTGCCTCCCACTTGTTAAGGGACCAAAAGTAATGGGACAGTTGGCTTCTCAGCTGTTCCATGGCCAGGTGTGTGTTATTCCCTCATTATCCCAATTACAATGAGCAGATAAAAGGTCCAGAGTTCATTTCAAGTGTGCTATTTGCATTTGGAATCTGTTGCTGTCAACTGTCAAGATGAGATCCAAGAGCTGTCACTATCAGTGAAGCAAGCCATCATTAGGCTGAAAAAACAAAACAAACCCATCAGAGAGATAGCAAAAACATTAGGCGTGGCCAAAACAACTGTTTGGAACATTCTTAAAAAGAAGGAACGCACCGTTGAGCTCAGCAACACCAAAAGACCCGGAAGACCACGGAAAACAACTGTGGTGGATGACCGAAGAATTCTTTCCCTGGTTAAGAAAACACCCTTCACAACAGTTGGCCAGATCAAGAACACTCTCCAGGAGGTAGGTGTATGTGTGTCAAAGTCAACAATCAAGAGAAGACTTCAGAGTGAATACAGAGGGTTCACCACAAGATGTAAACCATTGGTGAGCCTCAAAAACAGGAAGGCTAGATTAGAGTTTGCCAAACGACTTCACAGTTCTGGAACAACATCCTATGGACAGATGAGACCAAGATCAACTTGTACCAGAGTGATGGGAAGAGAAGAGTATGGAGAAGGAAAGGAACTGCTCATGATCCTAAGCATACCACCTCATCAGTGAAGCATGGTGGTGGTGGGCATGTATGGCTACCAGTGGAACTGGTTCTCTTGTATTTATTGATGATGTGACTGCTGACAAAAGCAGCGGGATGAATTCTGAAGTGTTTCGGGCAATATTATCTGCTCATATTCAGCCAAATGCTTCAGAACTCATTGGACGGCGCTTCACAGTGCAGATGGACAATGACCCAAAGCATACTGCAAAAGCAACCAAAGAGTTTTTGAAGGGAAAGAAGTGGATTGTTATGCAATGGCCAAGTCAATCACCTGACCTGAATCCGATTGAGCATGCATTTCATTTGCTGAAGACAAAACTGAAGGGAAAATGCCCCAAGAACAAGTAGGAACTGAAGACGGTTGCAGTAGAGGCCTGGCAGAGCATCACCAGGGATGAAACCCAGCGTCTGGTGATGTCTATACGTTCCAGACTTCAGGCTGTAATTGACTGCAAAGGATTTGCAGCCAAGTATTAAAAAGTGAAAGTTTGATTTATGATTATTATTCTGTCCCATTACTTTTGGTCCCTTAACAAGTGGGAGGCACATATGCAAACTGTTGTAATTCCTACACCGTTCACCTGATGTGAATACCCTCAAATTAAAGCTGACAGTCTGCAGTTAAAGCACATCTTGTTTGTTTCATTTGAAATCCATTGTGGTGGTGTATAGAGCCAAAAATGTTAGAATTGTGTCGATGTCCCAATATTTATGGACCTGACTGTAAATAAAGGAGACTTGACAACGCGAGGTCATTATTTTTTATTTATTTTTTTTTTACCGTGCGAAAGTTTCGGACCAGTGTGCAATGACCTTTACTCCACACAGAGAACATATCGCTTCACTGAATGTTATAATTTATTTAACTCCGTTAAATGCAGGACCTGAATTTCGTTTTGGAAACTTTTCTCTTTCGCAACTGTTTACATTCACTTAAGAAAAAAACAACAATGCTTATGAGGATACTCATTTTAACGTCATTTTGTGTGTACTTTTGCCGCTTTAACGCAACAAGCTGCGCAAATTAAGCCACATAATTTTGTTTAGAGCCCTGTATTTCAGCCCAAGCCCGACGGGTCCCGACTTATTTATGGCTTCGGGACAATTTTCATGTCATAGCTTAGACGCGGGCCGGGCATCGGGCTTGTTTTAGGCTTCCTCCTTATTTTTATATTTTAGATATCCATCAATTATCATGGTGATGAAAAGGATATGCCGCGCTGGTGGAAACAACACGATGCTACCTCGACTGTGAAGAGCGGCTCGGATGGTGTTTAATGTCCAGCAGCAGCAGCAAGTGCTGGAAGAGATCCGCGTTAAAGCGCACGCAATAAAGCTTGCTGCAAAACCCCCGCAAGTAATTACCATGATGAATGTGTCGGGGCCAGGGGAAATAAAATATTCGCTGAGTTTCGGTTCATTTTTGTGAGGCAGAAAGCGCATCCTGTATGCTGATATTGTGAGTGCACACAAATAAAAGTAGACCCTTAACAGTCCCGAATGATGTATTACTCTTACCTTTATGAGCAAAAATGACGGTTGTTTCCACTGTTATAAGAAAAAAAAAGCAAGTGATCGCCCTGGCGACTCCCAAGAGCACGCTTTAGCTTCCACTCTCCGCACAAACGATTGGATACGCACCTAGCACAAACGTAAACTAACATTGTGATATGCTTTAAGTATTTTATATATAGATTTTATTTTAGTCAAGTGGTGCTGATTTTAGAAGGCTAAATTGATCAAACATATAGGCTAACTCACTGTCTGCAGCTGGCCACTTGGTTGTTAGGCAACTTTAAAAACAAAAACTTGAATTTAACAAAAAAAAAAAAATGTTCCAAACATATTTCTAAATTAACTTAATAAAGAAACGAAAATAAATATAACCACTTTGCCATTAAAAACGAAACTGAACTATTTTAATGGCTCCAGCTGTGTAATTGGGAAGAGAGAGAGAGAAAAGGGCTCCAGTCTGACTCGGGCCAGTAATTCTGATAAGCTGTTGGACAAGGGCCGGACTGGGTCATATGTCTGAGGTCCGTACAGGGTTCTACTGAGCTTGTTTGCTACCAAACTCAATTTGGTACTCGCAAGGCGGCTTTATACGCACGCGCTTTGGATGTGACTGAGCGCACAGGAAACCGCCTCTGGAGCGCGCGAGGACCCAATGGCTTTAAAAGACGTGCAAATAAATAATTAATTTTTGTGACTATGCAACAATGACCCGATTAGGCAAGTGACAATTCTGTTAACTGTACCAAAATGCGAGCGAAAGTCTTGTATGGCAGCATGCAGCAGCTCTTTAGTGCGAGATAGCGTTGGATGCGCCGATGTGAAGCCGTTTTAAGATAAAGTCAAAGAGAGAAGACGCGGTATCTGAATCACTCACGCTGTTTTCAAATGACTGATCTGATATTTCTGTGTGGATTTATTTACTCATCAAACCTACGTGCTATAGGCTATTGAATAAATGTGTGAATATCCATTTTAAAGTTGAAAGCTGCGGGAATGAGTAAAACTATGCAATATATGAGCAATCCTGCACCGAAATTCAGGACCTGATTAAACAATTATATTATACAGAGATTTGTGAAATAGATTTCCATGACTTTTCCAAAACTTTCTGGGTTATTTTATTTTTCCAAAACTTTTCCAGGCCTGGAAATTGCTGTTTTAAAATTCCATGACTTTTCCAGGTTTTTCATGACCGTACGAACCCTGACAATGTTACAAAGACCTGTTAGACAGGTCTGTGTCAAGGAATTACATAATACACACAATCTTACTTTATTTTGTGTTTGGTGGCATCAGGGAGTCGGGCACAGCCTCTGACTGGAGATCAGTCTGTTCTGCAAGAACTTCCAGCATGCTTCACTGTAATTATCTATGAAAGATGAATGTAAAAATCAGAACGGTTTTCTATAATTTAGCCTTTTAAATTAAACATACTGTATACAGAAAGGATGTATACATACTTGCAGTATACATAATTTTAACTTTATATGCAGACAAAGACTCCAGAGGTTGCCTGAAACACGGTGTCTGGGACTGGGCTTAAGCCTAGGGAAAAAGATTTAGTTCTATTATTGTGATCTAGGTGAATAACTACCTTAAACAATAAGATTGATTTAAATGTTTATATGGAGGCCATAAACACACACAATTCTTCACCCAGATTGCAGGAACAACCTCAACTTCTTCAGTGTCAACAAAGCTGACTGTGTGGCACATGATTTCTGCAAGCAAAACACAAATTTGAATAAACTTATTAAAAAAAAAAAAAGATAATCGATAATATAGAGGCCAATACAGAAAAGCAGTTATGACTTTTAGTTGTCATACTTGTGTAGATTGTGTCCAAGCATAGCACAAAATCTCCATTTACATTTTTTTTAATTAATTTTCCTCCAGATTCAAACATCTTATTGACAATTTTAACAGCCCTTTTTCACGTTAGGACCACGTGTTTTCCGTTATGCACTGTAAGTTAAATGGGGACTGAGAATAATTGTAATACCTTTAACATAAAAACAAATGAAATCCATTGACGGAAAAGAGTTAAACACGAACAAAAAGCCAATCAAGTAACGCACTGTAGAGGAATGGGTGAAACCTACGTTAATGTTAGTTGAGATTTTAAAAGAAGAATTAACTTACCTTGATGTATTAAAGCTCCAAAAGACAAGACCAAGGTTTAGCGTGATCACAAAAGCGAGCGGCAGTTTGAATTTCACCGCCAGACTGTGTTGGTAAATATGATTGATTGGCTGGCTGACTGATATGCAACTTCCGGGTCCTCTGGTAGGCGGGATGTGCACGTCTTCTCGTCTCGAGGTGCGCTCTGGGAAAAGTAGTCCTTTATGTAAAGCGGATTTAACGCCGTAGATGTAAATCAACTACGATTTCCAAGATGCATTGCAAACTACGTCATCGCATTGGCCCGTCCGCCACATTAGACCGAGCAGTAATTTTATTTTTCAGTGTCTTGAAAAGTTTGGATTTGGAAAAAAAATTAAAAAAAAAATTGTAGTGCCATTAAAACTTTATATATGAACGGTAGTAGCTCAGTTGTTTTAAAAAATGAAACAACTCGTCGTTTTGAATTATTGAGGGGCATTCGGCAGGGCTGCCCTATTTCCCCTTACCTTTTTCTTCTTGCAGCTCAGATTCTTTGTTCTCATATAAAAGCCAGCAGTTTAAAACGGGTAACTATTGCTGAAAGAGAGGTGATTATCAGTCAGCTTGCTGACGACACAACCCTTTTTCTTAAAGATGAAAGGCAGATTTCACTTGCAATAAATATTATTGATTCATTTTATAAAGCCTCAGGTTTATGCTTAAATATTCAAAAGTGTGAACTTTTTGCCATTAAAGACTGTAATGTATCCTCTGTCCATAATATCCCAGTGAAAGAAAAAAATTGTTATCTAGGTGTATTAATTACTAAGGATCAGAAAGAAAGATGTAATCTTAATTACCAACCACTTATTGATAAAACACAGAAAAGATTTAACCAGTGGCTACAAAGGGATGTATCTTTGAGAGGTAGGGTACTTCTCACAAAAGCAGAAGGCCTTTCAAGGCTTATTTATGTCGCTCAGTCTGTTCCTCTGGACCCAAAACTAGGTAAATGTGTTGACCAGCTACTCTTTAATTTTTTATGGAAGCGTTCAATACATAATATTAGAAAATCTGTTGTAATGAACACATATGTTAAAGGGGGTCTTCATTTTTTTGATTTCAGTACTTTAAGTTACACCTTCAAGATCAATTGGCTTAAACAGTTTAGAAAGAACCCAGTGTCTGTGGAACTTTATTCCCAGTTATGTTTTCTCTCAGTTTGGTGGCCTTGATTTTCTTCTCATATGTAACTATAAAATTGATAAACTACCGGCTATATTATCTGCTTTCCATAGGCAGGTTCTCTTGGCTTGGTCACTAATATTCAAGCACAACTTTTCACCCCACAGATCTTTGATTTGGAATAACTGCAATGTTTTATACAAAAATAAATCCATATTTTTTCAGAATTGGTTTGATAAAAACATACTGTTGATCAGTCAGTTAATGAACTCTCAAGGGTTGTTATTTTCATATAAAGAATTTTTAGATCACTTTCAATTTCTTGTCTCTCCAAAAGAATTTTCCATAGTTATGGGGTCTATCCCATCATGTGTTGTTGCTTTACTGAGAGGTACCCATCCTTTGTCACCGATTTCTCCTAATTTGGTTGATACTTTTGTTGGTAGATTATGTTTTGCATCTCCATGCAAAAATAATAATAGGATAATTCGTTCATTATTTCAGCAGAATATTATTACTCTGCCAGCTGTGACTGCTTATTGGAATAATGCAGTGGGTAACGTCTGCTGGAAAAAAGTGTGGATGCTTCCTCATTCTTATTTATTAACTAACAAAGTAAAGGAGATTTCCTACAAATAATTCATAAGTTCTATCCTGCAAAGCTTTACATGAAAAAAATTCAAAAGTGATATTTCCTCCAGTTGCTCTTTTTGTGATGACTCTGTTGAAACTGTTGTTCATCTGTTTTGGAACTGTCCATTTACAAAGAAATTTTGGCAAGATGTTTTAAGTTTCATGAGGAGTAACATTTATAATGAATGTATTCTGTTTTGGAAGGACGTAATGTTGGGTTTTATTGAGTATGAACAATCTAAAAGGAAACAGTTTTATGTAGTGAATCTGATTTTGCTTCTTGTAAAATTTCACACCCACAGATGCAAATATTCAAACTCTAGACCTCTCTTCTTTGTTTTTATAAAATAATTTGAGCAATACCTTTCATTAATGCAGTTGTCCAAGAACAAAAAAGCCTTAAAAACTTTATCTGTCTGTAACTCTTTTCCTATCTTTAATGACATGTAAGTCTCAATTTTATTCTTTCATTTTGTAATGTATTAACACCCACCTTGTCCTTTTTTTCTGTTCTTTTTTTGTTGATCATTTGTTTGTTTCTACTGTATTTTTTCTATTGTTTATTATCTTTATGTTGATGGTTGCATTGTTATTGAGCTTTGTGCATTAAAAAAACAAAACAACCCCCCCCCCCCCCCCCCCAAAAAAAAAAAAAAAAGACTGAGCAGTACTGGGGAGCGGGGTTTTTTTTTTTTTTTGGCTAAAAACACAATCATGTTTTATTTCTCAGTCGATTTCAGTACATAAACGTTTCTTTAATTTAATTATAATATCCAAAAGTATCTGCTATTTGAATAAAAAATGTAAAGGATTTATAAAATTAGGAAGACAGATCTCAGCCGAATATTTTCCTTTTTCTGGCGGACCAAACCCCACAGCTCAGCCAAATAGACACAATTTGCTTTTAGTTTCTTTTGGTTGGCTAGACTCCAGCCAGAACTCAGCCAAATGCTGTTTCATATCAGACTGTGAAAAAAAACAGCGCCAGAATTAAGCCAGAAGTGCTGAATGTAAGCCAGTTTTGGCCCACACTCTGTTGCTATCTGGGTACTAACTAACTAATACACTGCTTAAAGCATAATTGTTGAGAATGTGTAGTATTACTAGTTAAGTAGCTATTAAAAAAAATAAATAAATTAAAAAAAAATTAAATTGTAATCATACAAAAATGTGTAAGTGTTCATTTACATTTAGTTATTTAGCAGACACTTTTATCCAAAGCGACTTAGAAAAGAGGACAATAGAAGCAATCAAAATCAACAAAAGAGCAACAACATGCAACATGCTGTTCAATAATTCAATGTATTTAAAATTACAGTTATTTATATTTTAATATTATATTATGCATATTATTTTACAAACAAATCTAAATTAAATTATATAAAATAGTTTTTTTGCTGAGACTTGATGTTGTGACAATTTTGCACCGTGATTACGCAATGACATCATCGCGCAATGACATCATAACGTCATTTAGCAACTTTTAGCAACAAATCGACCTTCCTTTAGCAACTTTCTCTGGAAATTAGTTGGCAACACTGGAAGAACTCCCCTTTAAGCCCTGAAGGAAAGTTATGTTTTTCCGAGTGACATACACAAAAATAATGACTCGTAACTCCAAAACCGTAGCAAGGAGAGTAGTACACTCCGGTTTAGAGGGACTACTCATAAGCTGTTCGATTCCGAAATTTCTGGAATCGATTCCGATTCCTGGTTCTGGAATCGATGGGATTCGATTGCAAGAAGACTCCTCGCTGTTGTTTCCAAATCTTTTTCGATTCTTGTTTTTTTAGATTGAAGGAACCTAATCTCGCCATGACTGCAGGATATATAAAGGTCGTAGAAAGTAGCCTTCTTATAATATGAAGCTTTATTTGTAAAAATGACTATACATTTCTATAGCTCTGATTAATTTTTAAATTGTAATTTTGTCTACATTCATGCCCTTGAAATTAGTCATAGCCCACAGCTCAGCAGTGTTTATTGCATGAATGGAACAAGACATGAAGTGTCTAAAATACATGTGCACATTTCAGCTGAATGATTAATTAATTACTTCCAAACTTTGTTGGGTAAGTTACTCAAAAAAAAAGTAATCCACTACAAATTACTAATTAGTTCTTTAAAATTTTAATTTGATAACTTTACTGATTACTGCTTTTAAAAATGAATCAGATTAATAACTACTTTACTTTCAAGTTATTTTCAAGCTTACTTTACAAGTTATCAAACCTAAAAATACACTACAAAGTGAAACTCATAGTTCTTTCATTAATTTAATATTGACTGAAAAATGATTAAAACAGCAACTTGAACGATCACTTGCATTTTTTCCTGATAACGGCAAAAAGAACTTAAAATGTTTCATAATTTTTGATCGTACAGATAAGAGTCCCTAATAGCACACATACATCAAGGAGACATCTATTTGATGTCTGTATTTTGCGCTTTTAAAGTGCGCCGCCCAATGGCAGAATACAACTTCTACATGTGAAAAGCCTTTTTATTAATATTTAGACGTTCATTAATTTGACTTTTTCATACTAATATTTAAATTCTTTCTTTGCAGACAATCATTTAATTGATTTAATTGAGACTTGTCATAGCACTTGCATATTATTGCTCCTTTGTTGTTTTTGATTGCGAACTATTGTCATCATTTGTAAGTCGCTTTGGATAAAAGTGTCTGCTAAATGACTAAATGTACAGGTAAATAAATGCATTTACATCTGCAAGAAGTACTTTTTAGAGTGTTTGCTCATCTGCAATAAGTCTATTGGACGTTTCCTATCAGATGTCAAATAGGCATAGCCCTATATTATATGTCTTTAAGATGTATATGACTTAGAATGTATGTAAAACTGACATCTGTCAGACGTTTGTACACAGCAGATGCTTTCCAGATCAAGTGATCTTTAACAGACATCTTGCAGACATACAGTAAATGTGCTATCTGGGGTAATGCATCATTTGAAACTGTAAAAGGTCTTTTATTTGTATACACTTGCAATATCAACAAAACACATTTCTTTTATAAAATAAAGAAAACAAATAGGGTGTGCTTTCTGCATTCTCAGTCTCCGTGAATATCTTCCTGAAACCTGTCACTAAAATTAAATTACATTTTGTCATTTAGCAGACTCTTTTATCCAAAGTGACTTACAAATGAGGACAATGGAAGCAATAAAAATCAACAAAAGAGCAGTGATATGCAAGTTCTATGACAAGTCTCAGTTAGCCTAACGCAATACAAGTACCAAGTTTTTTTTTTAAATTATATATTAAATAAAAAGAAAACAGATAGAATAGAAAAAGAATAGAGCAAGTGTTAGAGGACTTTTTTTGTTTTTCTTGTTAACTGTATAATAAAAAAAAGAAAATAGGTAGAATACAAAAAGAATAGAGAAGCTAGTGTTAGTTTTTTTTTTTGTTTTGTTTTTTTTAGGATAGAATTAGAATAGAGAGTGCTAGAGTTAGAGGGTCAAATAAAGATGGAAGAGATGTGTTTTTAGCCGATTCTTGAAGGACTCAGCTGCTTGGATTAAGTTGACTATGAAAACTTGACACACAAACATGAGAAATAGCTATCTAAAGAAAGCTTGTAGTGTCTATATGAAGTCATGTCGAACAAATATTATCTGATAAATTAATCCTTATGAAACCAACGCGAGGTACAGTCTTTCCCGTCTCAGCTCATCTATAATGTGGTCCCGCCCATGTACATAGCGCTCTATATGATAATCATCCACGCGAAACCAGGCTTGAAATGCGCGAACATGTAAACGCCCACATCACTTCCGTAAACAAAGAAAGATTCATCAAGTTCATCTCGGGTACTTTTCGTTTTTGGAAGAAGACACGCTGTGAAGAAAAAGCCTTGAATTTACCTCAGAAGAAGAACACGATGCCACGCGCATCTCATTATGAGGAGTCATTTATTTTTACTTATATTAGTGTTATTGTAACTTAACTTGTACACATTCACTAGATGAACTTTTCACAAACTGTAATGCCAAACTAAAATATGTGAAATCGAGTGCAACATTTTGAAATATGACCTTTCATTGCATCTAAATGTTGTAGGACTCATCTGCATTTTAGCTCACACTCTCCGGTGATTTATTAAAAGGCATACTGACCTGCAAAACATGTTTTTACTTCATATTTTTTAACACTGCATTTGTAACTTGTGTTTTTCCACGATCTGAGGCATGTTTTATGAAGCTGCATCCCGAAAAAAGGGATGTTTTGTATCATACAGGATTATGAACTCTATACTGATGTTAATAAAGGTTTTACTCTTTTTTTTTTTTTTTTTAATTCTCTCTTATGGTTTGTTACTGTGGTTCACTCATTACCACTATCAGTGGCTGTTTTTCACACTTCATCTTTGAGACTTCAAGTTAAAATAAATACATGAATAAGGACTAATTGTGGAATCAGCTTTTTATTACAGATATTGAATTTAAGTTATTCAACTTTCACTATATATACACAAACTTATTTCCATAGACATTCACATTGTGAATAACTATAAAGACTTAATATTGCCATAATACTGCAAGACTTTATCATCAGTGGGTTTGAGGATCTTCTTGTCTGCCATATTCACCACCCATCCAGGTGACAACCCAAAAAAGATCTGACGAGGATCCTTTCTTTCTGCCAGCATTTCAAAAAATTTGTCTGTTGTGATGTCACGTATGGTGTAGCCATACTTTTTAGCCAGACCTAGCCGTGCAGCTTGGACTTTATCTGGGTCTGCGAGGTAGCCACGGTTACTGGCATCTGTGTAATATGGAAGAAGGTCTTCACCAGGGAGCAGGCGCTTGGGTATGGGCTCCCCAGACATGAGAAAGGGCACTGGTTTGATGAGGATTTCTAAAACAACACACACACAAATCTTATCAGTGCAGCTGATATTATCTATTACGACTTAATTACTGAGACATCCTCATGAGTCATTGGTTTGTATAAAATAAACACTATTTTAAGTAGCCCTGTATCTTTATGTTAAGTTGGCTATTATCCATTGGCTATGGTCCATGATTTTATGTGCACATGTGTGAATATGCCTAGGTAACAGAGTGTAGGCATACTTACGGAGGCTACGAGGATCATAGTAGCTGGTTGTGATCACTCCCCCATTTCGCTCAACTGCAGCAATGGCTTTCTCTGAGGCAACCTGGACCTCCAGGTTTACTTTTGCACGAAATATATCAGCACCCTGTAACAGAGCCATACACACTGCATTCAATGAAAATTACTTTTATGAATAAATTGTGTTTTGTTACTGCAGATTTTGAGCAGTCAGATTCCTACATATTTACACAAGTTTATAAGGTTAAAGCCCCGTTCACACCAAGATAGTATAACTATAAAGATAACTATAAAGACCCCCAAGATTACTGCTATAAAAATGAGCCTCGTCCAAAAGGTAAAGGGGGAGGTGTTGCTACAATTTATAGCAATATTTTCAGTATTTCTCAGAGGGCAGGCTTTAAGTATAACTCGTTTGAAGTTATGGTGCTGCGTATAACATTATCTAGAGAAACACGTGTTAGTGATAAATCCCCTGTGATGTTTGTATTGGCTACTGTGTACAGGCCACCAGGGCACCACACAGACTTTATTAAAGAATTTTCTGATTTTCTATCTGAGTTAGTACTGGCTGCAGATAAAGTCTTAATTGTTGGTGATTTTAATATCCATGTCGATAATGAAAAAGATGCATTAGGATCAGCATTCATAGACATTCTGAACTCTATTGGGGTTAGACAACATGTTTCAGGACCTACTCATTGTCGAAATCATACTCTAGATTTAATACTGTCACATGGAATTGATGTTAGTGGTGTTGAAATTCTGCAGCAAAGCGATGATATCTCAGATCATTATCTAGTCTTGTGTAAACTCCATATAGCTAAAACTGTAAATTCTACTCCTTGTTACAAGTATGGTAGAATCATCACTTCTACCACAAAAGACTGCTTTGTAAGTAATCTTCCTGATTTATCTCAATTCCTCAGCATATCCAACAGCGCAGAAAAACTTGATGATGTAACAGAAACTATGGACTCTCTCTTTTCTAGCACTTTAGATACAGTTGCTCCTTTACGCTTAAGGAAGATCAAAGAAAACAGTTTGACTCCGTGGTATAATGAGCACACTCGCACCCTAAAGAGAGCAGCCCGGAAAATGGAGCGCAGCTGGAGGAAAACAAAACTAGAGGTATTTCGTATAGCTTGGCGGGAAAGTACCCTATCCTACAGAAAAGCATTAAAAACGGCTAGATCTGATTACTTTTCGTCTCTTCTAGAAGAAAACAAACATAACCCCCGGTATTTATTCAATACAGTCACTAATTTAACGAAAAATAAAGCATCAACAGGTGTTGGCATTTCTCAAGAGCACAGCTGTAATGACTTTATGAACTACTTTACTTCCAAGATCGATACTATTAGAGATAAAATTGTAACCATGCAGCCGTCAGCTACAGTATCGCATCAGATAGTGCACTATAGATCCCCTGAGGAACAATTCCACTCATTCTCTATTATAGGAGAGGAAGAATTGTATAAACTTGTTAAATCATCTAAACCAACAACATGTATGTTAGACCCTATTCCATCTAAACTACTAAAAGAGCTGCTTCCAGAAGTCATAGATCCTCTTTTGGCTATTATTAATTCATCATTGTCATTAGGATATGTCCCCAAAACCTTCAAATTGGCTGTTATTAAGCCTCTCATTAAAAAACCACAACTTGACCCCAAAGATCTAGTTAATTACAGACCGATCTCAAATCTCCCTTTTCTGTCAAAGATACTAGAAAAGGTAGTATCCTCACAATTATATTCCTTCTTAGAGAAAAATGGTATCTGTGAGGAATTCCAGTCAGGATTTAGACCGTATCATAGTACTGAGACTGCTCTCATTAGAGTTACAAATGACCTGCTTCTATCATCTGATCATGGTTGTATCTCTTTATTAGTTCTACTGGATCTTAGCGCTGCGTTCGACACTATCGACCACAACATTCTTTTGAATAGACTAGAAAACTTAGTTGGCATTAGTGGAAGTGCCTTAGCATGGTTCAAATCGTACTTATCTGACCGCCATCAGTTCGTAGCAGTAAATGAAGAGGTATCATATCGATCACAAGTGCAGTATGGAGTACCTCAAGGCTCAGTACTAGGGCCGTTACTTTTCACGCTTTACATGTTACCCTTGGGAGATATTATCAGGAGACATGGTGTTAGCTTTCACTGTTATGCTGATGATACTCAGCTCTATATTTCTTCACGGCCCGGTGAAACACACCAAATTGAGAAACTAACGGAATGTATAGTCGATATAAAAAACTGGATGACGAGTAACTTCTTACTGCTAAATTCTGAAAAAACAGAGGTGTTAATTATCGGACCTAAAAACCCCACATGTAATAACCTAGAACACTATCTAACACGTGACGGCTGCTCTGTCAATTCTTCTTCATCAGTTAGGAACCTAGGTGTGCTGTTTGATAGCAATCTTTCATTTGAAAGCCATGTTTCTAGTATCTGTAAAACTGCGTTTTTCCATCTCAAAAACATATCTAAATTGCGACCTATGCTCTCAACGTCAAATGCAGAAATGCTAATTCATGCGTTTATGACCTCAAGGTTAGACTATTGTAATGCTTTACTGGGTGGTTGTTCTGCACGCTTGATCAATAAACTACAGTTGGTCCAAAATGCAGCAGCTAGAGTCCTTACTAGAACCAGGAAGTATGACCATATTAGCCCGGTTCTGTCAACACTGCACTGGCTCCCTATCAAACATCGGATAGATTTTAAAGTCTTGTTAATTACTTATAAAGCCCTGAATGGCTTAGCTCCTCAGTATTTGAGAGAGCTCTTATCACATTATAGTCCTCCACGTCTGCTGCGTTCTCAAAACTTTGGCCATTTGATAATACCTAGAATATCAAAATCGACTGCGGGCGGCAGATCCTTTTCCTATTTAGCGCCCAAACTCTGGAACAATCTACCTAACACTGTTCGGGAGGCAGACACACTGTGTCAGTTTAAATCTAGATTAAAGACACATTTCTTTAACCTGGCTTACACATAACACACTAATACACTTCTATTATTCAAATCCGTTAAAGGATTGTTAGGCTGCATTAATTAGATCAACCGGAACCGGGAACACTCCTCATAACACACGATGTACTCGTTACATCGTAAGAAGAATGGCATCTACGCTAATATTTGTCTGTTTCTTTATTATTCTGTTTCTCAGTCCGTGTCCGGATCAGATGGCGCCGGGAGATGATGTCTGCGACCCTGACCGTCGGCGGAGGCCGGACACCTGGATGAGCCCCGGGGACATATCCCCAGTGAAGACCTCGACTTAAATACAATAAAACTTAAAATTAAACAAAATAACTATAATATAATAAAATACCTAACTACATAATACTATTATTGTTAGAAATTGCAACAATATAAAAATAGAAATATAATACATTTATACATTTAAAATTTAATTAATACAATAAGTAAAAAAATAAATAATAATATCCTGGCCAGAGGAGAACTGGCCCCCCGACTGAGCCTGGTTTCTCCCAAGGTTTTTTTCTCCATTCTGTCACAGAGGGAGTTTTCGTTCCTTGCCGCTGTCGCCTCTGGCTTGCTCAGTTGGGGACACTTAATTTCTAACGATTATCGTCAATTTGATTTCATATATACTATTTAAACTAAACTGAGCTAGACAATGACATCTCTGAATTCAATAATGAAATGCCTTTAACTGAAAATTGAGTGTTTAATCTTATTATTATACATTACTGACACTCTATCCTCCAATTTGATACTGTTAAGTGCTTTGACACAATCTGTATTGTTAAAAGCGCTATATAAATAAAGGTGACTTGACTTGACTTGACTATTAGCGTCCACACCAGCGGATGATATTGTCTGTTTATTCTAAGTGCACGCTCGTCTGCCGCTTCTTTAATATTGAGAATGATTTTTAGAACTATCTCTTTATCGTTATCTTTATAGTTATTGTGTTTGATGTGAACAGGCCTTAAGACACCTTAAAATATATTTTACATAAAGAAATACTTCAAAAAATGAATGTACTCCACCACAGCAAACGTGACAGACTTCAACAACAATGACAACAAAACATTCATGCCATTTAATACACACCTCATCAATGAGCTGAATGCCATAGTCTCGTTTCAGAGGCTGGATTGCAACTCCTCTGCAATTGACGAGTTGGGTTATATCGATGGGTTGAATGGGGTCAACACGACCCAAATCTATTAGATACTGGAGTCTGCGTAGGGATAGTGGGGGATACTGCGGCCGACGACTGGATGAATAAAACATACACACACACACACACACACACACAGGGTTACATCTTTATGAGCCATGAAGGTGAAAGATGTATATGTAACAATATATCTTAAACCAATATGAACCATAATACCTGTGATTGGCATTGTAGCCATATTTTGGGATGATCAGATAGAATGGAGTCTGTCCACCCTCAAAGCCCAGTCGGGGTCGATTACCACGTTGCCGTTCACCCTTATGCCCCCGTCCACTTTTATTGCCTCCATGCATTCCACGACCTCTGTGCTTTTCCTTTAAAATGATAAGATATAGTATATTTATGAAATCACGGGATAATTACAAGTGTAATAAATTATTATTCCAAGTGTAACAGGCTCTGTAGTTTGCTCATTAGCTAAAGTTAAATTTACTTATTAGCTAATTTTGTGCATTAATGGTGGTTTATGTTTATATAAATACATAATTGTTTCACAATAAATGCCCCCAGAAATTTATAAAGTATCAATAATATTTGTTAATACTTTATGATTTTGAATGTAAACAACACTGCACATTTTTACAGGAGCTAAACTTACAATTTGATTTTGAACCACATTTTACATTAGCTGACACATTTAACAGAGACTTGCTTGTTTTCCTCATCATTTGAAAACCTCTAGAAAGTTGTACAAGTCTATGAAATTAATGCATCCACACCATTCTCTAAATCTAGACATTAAAGAGGTAAAACCATTTTTTTTTGCACTTTATTTATTGCAATTCTATTTTCAAATAACCTTTATTTAAAAAGTTTTTCTTCATTCTACACATGGAAATAATCAGTTTCAACTATACCTGGGAATACAGCTCGACCTGATAGAATACCCCACATGAAAAAATACTATAGTAATTTATAGTAAATACTATAGTGTTTTTGAACCATACTATAGTGAAGGTACTTGAATTAATTTGTTGTGGTTATTCTATAGTTGCTGTGGTAACATAATAATAGTAATATAAACAAATTACTTTACCCAATGCTGTACTAAGTTTTCTACAACTGTAGGGTATATTATACTACAATACACTACAGTTTACTGTAGTAAAAACTAAAGTATACTACAGTATTTATTACAGTTTATCAGTGCACTATAGTTAATACTACAGTATCCTGTATCATTCATTAACAAAGTGTTGTAAATACTATAATATATACAGTATAATACGCTTTACTATAGTATGGTTCAAAAACACTATAGTATTTACTATAAATTAATACAGTATTTGGGAACCTCTTTATTTATTTTATTTTTTTGCTTTTTTTTTTAGGTTATGAAGGATTAATTGTCCTTAGTAGATTTACTACCAACAACATCTACTCTAATTGTAAAACTACTACGGTCACTTTAGAAAATTATAGGAACATGTCGCAACTATAAACCTACATTTTGGTCATCTGACTAACATGCTGCTCCTCAGCTAACACGCTAAACCCCTAATCATCTACAGTGTAACTTCTCACAAATGAATAAACTTACATCTTTTTTTGCTCCCGGGTTTGGTCGAAGGTTTGCGAGTGTAATGCGAGGTAGATTCTTTACTATGTCGATGGTTTTCCCCGCTGGTGTCTTGGTCAAAGACATTATAGATCCACAGAAATGCTACTCAAGGGCAGATGACACGGGGAGACCCACGTGGTACGCTAAACCGGAATCACATGCACGGAACAACAACAACAAAAAAAAATAAAAATAAATAAATAAAATAAAATAAAATAAAATAAAATAAAACAATTATGAACATTGCATATTTAGGTACAGTGAAACGTAATGATCAAACATTT
This sequence comes from Spinibarbus caldwelli, assembly GCA_039654775.1. Classification (NCBI taxonomy): domain Eukaryota; kingdom Metazoa; phylum Chordata; class Actinopteri; order Cypriniformes; family Cyprinidae; genus Spinibarbus; species Spinibarbus caldwelli. The sequence goes on from CM077220.1 coordinate 36,870,055, forward strand.
GTTTATGGAATTACAAATAAATAGTAAACAGACGTAGAACTCTAACTTATCAACCATTATTGGTGAAGTATCCTCAATAGTCATAATGTAATAAATACATAAAAGAAAAGTATCAATAAAAATGTTAATGCTTCAGTAATGCAAATATTATTTTTGACAACCTACACGGACTGTTATCCCATGTACAGTAGGCCTATATAAAATTATGATTTCCAATATGGGCAGCATTTACAACAGCGTTGCATTTATTTAACTGCATCAACTGACTGCATTTACCTCGCAAATAGAAGTAACGTTAGAAGAATGTCCAGAAGAGAAATTTCTAGATGGAGGTTAAAAGCAGCAGACAGGGATAAGTTTAAAGAATTGTGTGAAGTTAAAACGACAAGTATGGAATTTAACTTTGAGGACATTAATATAAAAGATATTAAATACTCTTTAATATTATATAATAAATATATATAAAAGATTGTAGCTCAGCATGAGAGATAATAGGGGAAAAAATCATATTCTTTTGATTATTTTATGAACTATAAGAGAACTCAAGCAGATGTAAGAGTAATTAGTGTAACTAAAAAAAAAAAAGAAAAAAAAAAGAAAAAAGAAAACCATTGGAGACAATTTTGTAATGAAATTGATGTAGATATAAGTGAAATGCGGAATGGTTAGTAAGATGGGATACAAACATAAATGTATACAGTTTTAATAAAAGAGGGTACTGTAAAATCCAATAGTTTACTATTTTTTTTTAATTATTTTATTTTATTTTTTTTATTATGCTTTAAATGACAAAAACAAAACAGTACAACAGACATTATGAAGCCAGGGGAATAAATGAGAGAAGAAGGAAAATATAAGAAGACGAAGGAGGGAAAAAAAAGAGAAAGAAATTACATCACAGACAGGACCTTTATATCACTCAAAGATTTTGATGACAGAACAAAAGCGGACAGTTTTAATTTCTATTTGCACTATGTTGAATAGGCCCTAGTACAAAGATAGTTTTCCAATTCTTTATGAACCACAGTAAAACAGGGCTTTTTGTTAGAAAAAAAGCTACACTTATGAATGTGAAACTTGACTAATTAAATGTGCAGATTAAAATATCCAAAAACTACATTTTCAAAATGCAAATGAAAATTAAAGAGTACCTTTTCTTTGATAAACATAGAGACATACCATAACTTTTCACATAACTACAATGCCAGAAAATGTGGGGGATGTTTCCAGGTACAAAGGGCAACTAACATCAATATCCTTCTTAAACTTACTCAGAAAATGTTTAACAGGATAGAATTTATTAATTATTTTGAAAGAGATTTCTTTTACCTTGTTTGTAACAAAAAAAACTCGTGAATGTGAGGCAATAACCAAACACTTTCCCACTTAAGATTATTAACAAATTTGGACCAATAAGCAATGGAGCAAGGCTTGATGGCAACTTCCTTTAGAAATGGAGAACGAATAGATTTGTTATTTTTGGACTGTGAAAAACAAATTTTACCACATATTGTATCAGTTAGATTACTTATGGGCATATCAACCAATATCACATCTCTACATAAGGAGACTATACCAGAATTAATTGCAGAGAAAACAATAGAGAATTCCTTGGGAGTCACAGGAAAATTAAAGTGTATAAGAAACTCATCATAAGTCATAAGATGCCTTTGAGTGTTAAATAAATGACAAACTAAAACAATACCCTTATCAAACCAGCTTTTCAAAAAAAAAAAAAAAAAAAAAATCTTTTGGGTTTATACAAAATACAAAGGTTGTTCCAAATGAAATAAAGTTGTGGAGAAAAATTGTGCATGTGTAGATCAGTTTCCAACCCAACAAAGCTTGAGCGTGAAAAGCAGAAAGTTTCACTGGTAATTTCTCAATCTTACTCAATAATCACACATTAGTGAAAAAGAAAGACACCAAATAAAATTGGGAATAAAATTTCACATAGAAGGTTTCCTCAAGCAAAATTTTAACCAATTAATTTTGAGAGTTTTAATTTAAAATAGAGAAATCTTGAAAGTCAAGCCCACAATTTTTAAGGGAATTTATGACAACAGATTTATGAATGTAGTGCACACGATTCTTCCATTAAAAAATAAATAAATAAATCAACTCTGATCAATAGTTTTTACAGTTCTATTGTCTAAATGTATAGATGAAGAAATATAGTTAGTCTAGAAATTCCTGCTTTTGACAGAAGAACTCTAAGGCTGATGATACAAAGGGCAACTTTTTTTGAACAATGTTTTTTGAGCACTTTCCCATTGAGAATGGGAAACAAATTTCTATCTGGATACTTTAGCTCGGTCGTGGGCCCTGTGTCTCACCTGGTTGCCCGCTGACGGCAATATTACCAAAAGTAAAAAGGCAAAAAGTTGCCCCGTGTATCATCAGCCTATGGGACCGGTCCCTTAATAACCAAATATTAAATTTACTTTTAATCTTTTCAAAGGCAGGATTAAAATTCAGGGAAACCCTATCTTGTTCACTTTTTGAAATGAAAACACCTAAATAATTTACAGCTTCTTTGACAGTAATACCATCCACAGATAAAAGGGAGGGGGTTTTCAAGACTAATATTTCACATTTTTTGATATTAAGGTACAAACCTGAAGCATTAGAAAACAACTGAATAGTTTTAATTGCCTGATGAACCTGGATAAAATTATTTATAGGGCTGTGTCATCTGCTAGTTGACTTATTAAGATATTTCTACCAGCAATATTTCTACTCCTTCTAGTGTAGTAATAATAAAATGACAGAAGGCTTGAGCTACAATAAGATATACGGAAGCTGGACAGCCTTGCTGAATTCCTCTTTCTAAAATAAATCTCTGTGTCGTACCATGTCCTAATTTCCCTGAGCTATTTCCCCCAGCATACAAGGTTTTCATTGCATTACAAAAACGGGCTGAAACCAAAACGCTCTAACAAAAAAATAAAAAATTAAAATAAAATAATAAATAAATACATACATACATACATACATAAATAAATAAAAGGATGCTCGATAGTGTCAAATGCTTTGAAAAAGTCCAAAAAAGAATTAAACTATTATCCTCAATAAGGTCAGAGTAATCAATAAGGTCAAAGACAAGTCTAATATTATTAAAAATATGATGATTTTTCATAAAACCTGACCTTAAAACCAACTTAAAACGCCTAGAGAAAATAAGGGCAAACAATTTATAATCATTATTTATAAGGCTGATGGGTCTCCTGCTAAGCGAAGAGTATCCTTTTTAGGTTTAGGTATTAAACAAATAACACCTTGCTGAAGCTTCACTGACAGTAATCTCAGACCAATCTAAACCCTATATAAACACTTATAACACTTATAACTGTTATAGCGATAACAGCTCAGAATATAACATAAAATTCCGTCGTTATTACGTCATTTCCAGGCAACTTGTTATTCGTATTCAAGCCACCTTTGCCTTGACCTTATGAAAGCACCTTCTGCTCTTAATTTGTACAAGTCATCTGAATTAATTTGCAAATCTACTAAATACGCTCTTTGACTATTGGACAAATTTTCAGGTGAGATCTTAGTAATACATGAGATTTCACTAACAACATTAACTTCTTCGAGACGTTTTAATTTAGCCAAATTAGCACTAAATTTTCTGAAGTATTTCCTAATTTCATATTTTAACAATTCCCAATTTATACCAAATTAATTTTCTCGTTTAGCCTTATTCCAATAAAAACCAATAAGTCATTACAGCTCTGATTTAACCTCATTATGATTTAGTAACAAGCTGTTCATTTTCCAGTAAGAAGAGCCCTTAATATAGCTAGCTTAAGGAGAAAATATAATTTTAATAAAAACAGCCTTATGATCCTTTAAAGTACCTTTGAATGAATGGTTCTTTGTGGAACCAAAAATGGTTCTTCTATGGCATCGCTGTGAAGAACCTTTTAAGCTCCTTTATTTTTAAGAGTGCATCTGCTACACTTTATTTACAATTTCAAATAATTTCTTAATAATTTCACTTTGACAAACATACAGTATCTGTAATTTTTGAATGTCTTAAACTTTATTATTATTTTTTTTTTACTTCTAGAAGATTTGACAGAACTGCACACCCATCTGAGACCTACCTGTTTTACTTTGTGATTACACCAGATACTTCTACAACTAACCCACTTTGTAAGTTCTCATAGTTACACCTTAAAGAAGCACATCATTTTGGGAAAATTTCCTGCGTATTTGCTGGTATATACTGAGATACTTGTATAAAAATGAATGTTGATTAAATTCCTAGTTCACCCAAAAATGAAAATTATGCCATTTAATCTCCCTCCTGTCATTCCATCGCATAAAAAGGTGTGCATCTTCATCACACGAATGAAGATATTTAGTAAGTAAGTAAAATTTATTTATATAGCACCTTTCACAGACAAAGAGTCACAAAGTGCTTTACAATAAAAAATTTAAATCAAAAAGTTAAAATACCAGCTGAAAAAATACCACAAAATATCACACAAAAAAAAATATATATATATAAATAAGTAAATAAATTAATTGCTTCCAGACCATATTATAAGTTAAAGGCTTGTCCAAAAAGATACGTCTTTAGGTGTTTTTTAAAAGATTCAACAGAACACATAGTTCTCAATGACAAGGGGAGAGAGTTCCAAAGCCTTGGAGCCACAACACAGAAAGCACGGTCACCCCTTGTCTTAAGACGTGTTCTGGGAATAGTTAAAAGGCATAAAGAAAGCATAAAATAAATCCATATGAATGGAGCCATTTAAACTACTTTTGGGCCAAACTGTTCTATGAATGGTAAGGAGCAGTTTTAGTTATATTTCCACTTGAACTTGATTAGACACGGTCTGATTACAAACCATTCTTGATCCAGAATTCTTAGCCAAATGCTGAACCATGCTGTAGAATGCCTGTAGTGACGTCGCTGCTCAGGATTGGTTTGTCTTTGACCTAGCCACCAGTTTCTCTGTAGCTGACCAAGCATGCGATTTGAGCAAGTAAACAAGTTGATAGTAAAATTAAAAAAAAAAAAAAATTCATCCTTCATAACATGGGTGCTATTTACATCTGGTACCATATCTTAACACTTGCGTTACTAAGGCAGCGACTGACACATTTGTGTTGCATTCCAAAGAGCTCTGTAAACAGCCCAACAGTGAAAAATGAAACCATATCTGTATCGGCTTGGGTCGGATCGGCACAGAATGGAATGGTTAAGCAACAAGAATGGTTTGGCGTGACAGCGGAAAAGCGGCTCAAGTCTTCTGAAGAGACATGGTCACTATATATGATCAACTGTCTAAAGTTTTGGGTAAATAGACATTCAGTTGAAGGGCAGAAATTTCTCGGACTTCAGTGAAAATGTCTTAATTTGTGTGAACTAATCAAATGGCATGGCAGTGTAGGCAGGACAGACGACACTGAAAACTGATCATCCACATCTCCCTACTAATATTGTTTTTACTTTGTTTTATACAGGTGTCTGATGTTGATGCAGTCTGGGCACTAGTATCATTGAAGATGAAGTTTTAATATTTTGAAGATCATTGAACATGAAGTTTTAATATTTTATTAAATATTATGATAAATGACATTTTTTCAATCATCGGACAAGGAATTGGTAAAAATTATACGTGGATGATGGTACATTATGGAAAAGGGAAGAACTTTAGAACATTCCCAGTCTTGGCTACACAGGTGGAAATGACAGAGTTGCCTTTAGAAATCTGGAGACTCAAATTAAAGATGGCATGCTGGTGATCTATAAGGGAACACAGAGATACCGATCCAGTCAAAGAAGTGTTAAAATGTTATGAATATGAGTATGTAAATTTAAATAGTTTTGGTTGGAATGCTGATGCCAAGGAAACAGGAACATAAAAGGACATGAAAATAAGTGCTGCCTACCAATAGCTGCTCACATAAAATTCAAAGCAGTAATGTTTGCCTACAAAACCACCACTGGCTCTGCACCCCTTTACCTAAATTCATTACTTCAGACTTATGTACCCTCTAAGCTTGCGTTCTGCAAATGAACGTCGCTTTATTGTGCCATTCCAAAGAGGCACAAGATCACTTTCACGGACTTTTAAATTAAATGTTCCCTCCTGGTAGAATGACCTGCCCAACTCAATCCGAGCAGCTGAGTCCTTAGCCATCTTTAAAAATAAGTTAAAAACACATCTCTTCAATCTTTCTTTGACCCTCTAACTCGAGCACTCTCTTTTCTAATTCTATTCTTAAAAAAAAAAAAAAAACTGACACCAGCTTTTCTAATCTTTTTGTATTTTTTCTATTTGTTTTCTTTTTATTATACAGTTAACAAAAGCAAATAAGGCCTCTAACACTAGCTTGCTCTGTTCTTTTTCTAAAAAAAAAAAACAAAAAACATTGCTACATATACTGCATTAAGCTAATTGAGACTTGTTATAGCACTTGCATATCATTGCTCTTTTGTTGATTCTGATTGCTTCCATTGTCCTTATTTGTAAGTCGCTTTGGATAAAACCGTCTGCTAAATGAAAATGTAAATGTAATGTAAGTGCTGCAGTATTATACCAGTTATACCGGTACTTCATTGGCTGTTCCAAATGCCAGTGGTAGATCTCCAGTTACACTGTAGCTATAATAAACAAAAATAATGTCATAACATTAAAAATTAGCCTATATTTATTAGTATTTATTAATTAAAAAGTATATTTATCAATATTATATTAATGCAAAGAAACAGTTAAGGGTGTATGATATAATGTTATTTTGCTAGATACAGATTTTATAAGGGTTATTGTTTTCCCCCCTTCTAAAGCTGGTTTGCCAACCTGAAGTGTTCGGCTGCGCCGACGGCACGCATGCTGCCTGCTGCTGGACACTAAACACTGTCGAGTCACTCTTGACAGTTGCAGTAGCACGGTCTCGTGTTTCAGCACTAATTGATGGATGTCTAAAACATAAAAATAAGGAGAAGCCTAAAACAGTCCCGAGGAATCAATGGAAATGAAATAGCAGATCAGTTAGCAAAAAAGGCAACCAAAAAAAAAAACAAAAAAACAAAAGGATATCAAGATTGAAGTCCCATTAGGAAGAGGAGAAATTAAATCAATTATTAAATCAAATATTTAAAAAGAGTGGCAGAAGAAGTGGGACATAGCTGATACAGGAAGATTTTATTATAAAATTAATTCATCATTTAAAGAAGTATGCAATTTTGGAAGATGTAGTAAAAATGAGGAGATTTTATATAAATTACAATTTGGGCATACAGGACTAAATGCATCACTATACAAAATAGGTAAACATATTACAGGTAGGCTAAATGTGCTTTTTGTGGGGTAATATAAACCGTTGAACTTGTAATATTAAAATGTTGGAAATATAATATGGAGAGAACTAAAATGATAAAGAACTTAAAAGGTAATAATAAAGAAAAAATAAGATAAATTGGTTATTAGGAAAATGATTAAAAGAGCCTTGCTGAAAAAAAAAAAAAAACAGCCTAAAACCAGCCTAAACTGGTTGGCTGGTCTTAGCTGGTTTAAACTGGAAGTAGCTGGTTTTAGCTGGTCTCCCAGCCTGGCTAGGCTGGTTTTAGCTGGTTGTTCCAGCTGGTCTCCCAGCATGACTAGCTAAGACCAGCCTGACCAGCTAAGGAAGTGGCCAAAACCCCTCTAAAACCAGCCTGCTGACCAGCTAAGACCAGGCTGGTTGACCAGCTAAAACCAGCCAACCAGCTTAGGCTGGTTTTAGCAGTTTTTTTTCAGCAGGGAGGGTATTAATCAAAGAATAGTAATGGAATATATAGTAGAAACAAGATTAAACAAACAAATTTAATAGGGAAATAAAGAAAGAAAGAAAGAAAGAAAGAAAGAAAGAAAGAAAGAAAGAAAGAAAGAAAGGAAGAAAGAAAACAAAGGAATAGGGGAACACACAAGCTGGGTTTTTTGGCATGGGAGCTGAACACGCAGCAGCCAGAAATACAGCTTGGGTGAACCAGAAATAAAACTAACAATAAAGTAAAGTAAAATATGAATAGAAACGGGACTATCTTCCATGTATGAATATAAACAGTTGGTGGCGGTATGTGCCTATGGTGCGGAATACGTCAAAATTCCTAATCCGAATCCGAAGAAGGAAGAAGAAGAAGAAGAAGAAGAAGAAGCATTTACCAATTGTATTGTGTTTTGCTGAGCTGTAGGGTGGGACTTCCTGTGTCGAATCTTTGTTGTGGTAATTTAAAACCGTTCCAGGAACAGCTATTCGGATTTGATGTACAGGTTAATACGGCACAAGAGAAGACTGTAATCTGACCTGAAGTATAGTACACGTTTAATATGGGTCATAAAGCGAAAAGGTTAGTGTGCTTTTTTATGCAATGCAAAATTATAACATTGTGAGCTGTTGATATTGAGCTACAGTAACTTAGCTTTCTGTTACTGACTGCAAAACTTTAGGTACTTTTATGTGCGGTAATATGTCAGCGCCCCAACCAGCAATTGTGGCCGCCGCTTGTAGAGCCACGGCCGCGGTAAGTCATCATCAGCACAAACACACATCCCTCTTATTTCGGATTTTACGTATTTACATATTGCATGTTATTTTTATTTATCTTTTTCTCCAGGTGATATTCCTCCATGGCCTAGGAGACACAGGGTAAACTGTAACATAATTATATATATGGCATGCCTGAATGAAGTTCGTGATAAGCCATTACATATTTTGTCAACTTTTACACTAATTTACCTTTTTTCAGACATGGATGGGCTGAAGCTATGGCTAGGATCAGGACACCTTATGTAAAGTACATCTGCCCTCATGCGTATGTATTGAATATTTTTTTATTCATAGCTTTAAAATAAAGCACGTTGGTGTGTTCGCTATACCTTGTGACCTGATATTTGACTGTGTGATTATGCCTTTGTTGAAATATGCTTAACTCATTAAATCAAAACTGGAATCATCTTTGATTTAATATTGGAATATTTTATATTTTAAAATGGTTTTCAATCCTGGTACTGGGGACCTACGTCTTCACGTTTTGTATTGTATCCCTTATCTGACACACTCTTGAGTTCATGGAGCTCTCTCCTAATGAGCTGATGATCCGAATAGTGTTAAATGTGTGTTAAATAAGGGCAACATACAAAAATGTCCAGATCAGTGGGTTCAACAGGACTGAAAACCACTGCTTAAAACCACTCTCATATTCTTACCAAAGTTGCTTTTATTTGGTTAAATACACAGTAAAAAAAAAAAAAAAAAAAAAAAAACAGTAATATTTTGTAAAATGTTATTGTAAAATGTAACATCCCTGTGACGGCAAGGCTGAATTTTCAGCAGCCATTACTCCAGTCATGAGTGAGACATGATAGTTTAACAGGGCTCCCACGGGTTCTTAAAAAGTCTTAAAGGGTTAGTTCACCCAAAAAAAAAAAATGTAATTAATTATTCACCCTCATGTCGTTCCAAACCTGTAAGACCTTTGTTAATCTTCGGAACACAAAATATATTTTTGATGAAATCTGAGAGCTCTCAGACCCTGCATAGACAGCAATGCAACTGCAATGTTCCCAGACCCAGAAAGGTAGCGAGGATATCGGTAAAACAGTCCATGTAATATCAGTGGCTCAACTTAAATTTTGTGAAGCTACGAGAATATTTTTTGTGTGCAAAGAAAACAAAAATAACAATGTATTAAACAGTTCTTCTCCCCACTTTACCATCTTCCACCATTTTGGAGAGTTTCTTTCACCAGAACGTAATCAGCGTTGTTTACATTCAGGAGAAAATACGCGCATGATGAATGGAAACAGCGCTGATTGCGTTCTGGGAAAAGCGTGCATATGCGTTGTGGTACTGTCCAAAATGGCAGAAGACGGTAACTCGTACTCTCCAAAATGGCAGAAGACGCCATGTTGAACATGTTTTGCACAGCTAAATAAACTAAATGGAGATTGCTGACATAGCCTCACACAGGTCAAGTTCACACCAGCACATTAAAAATAAGATCGAAAGATAAAAATGAATAGTTTCCATGGATCTAGTCTTTGCATCTGTTTGCAGATGTTTTAATCAGGCCTCCTCTGTTGGAATAGAATTGGCTAGGTGGCGCTGTAACAAAAAATAAGGCCCTAGAAATGCGGATCTGGAACTGCAGCCTTTGGTATTGCAGGAACATAGTATTGGGTTGTGTTTGTTCAGACCAAAGCAAAAATTGACCCATGTTTTTACGCTGCAATCACGCAGAGCTGTAAATGTGAACTGGTGGATCGATAAGAAGATAATTCATTATAAAAATCTAAACAGTAAAATGTGTTTACATGTTATTTAATTAAAATATTAATTTATTGATAATTATTGTTTAATAATAATAAATCCTTCTGACTCATCTATTTTCTTAAAAATGGTTTAAAGGCTGAAATGTGAAGTGTACTTCATAAAAACTTAATAACTCCTGGGCAGGAGAGTACCAAAACACATTAAGTAACAAAAACATCAATATAATAGCATGTACAATAAAATCCACCCCATAATTTAAATTCTATATAAAGAAAGAATTTGATGTAATGTAATGAAATGTAAACCCCAAATAAAAACTACACTCCAAGTTACTACAAAATATCCCCTATAGATACTACATCACCCTATAATAAAAACTATAAAAAATGAAGACCTCCGAAGTTATGTAACCATTTCAAAACACACGAATATTCAATGATCACAAACATTACTCACCTTTAATCATATTTTTAAATGTAATTCAAACTGTTCAAAAGTAGGACACTGTTCAATGTTAATTGGTAAATTATTCCAGTTATTAACAGCTCTTACAGAACAGCCAAAATGCTGCACAATCACTTCTTGATGAAGCTTGTGTGTCTTATGTTTTCAGTACGTGAATAAACAAATTCTTTTAAGGGAGAGGGGGTGCAAGGTTATTAACAATTTTGTATATTAAACGTCAAATGTAAAACATAAAATTGTCAAAAGTAAAGAAACTGTACTTTTTAATTATAAAAAAATGATGATATCGATTTCTTGTCAACTACTTTTAATGCAAGTTTATATAAGGTATATAAACGGTTGCAAATACGTTTTTCAGCCTGGTTCTCATAGGAGCACCTGGAGATTTGGTTTGGTCCTCACTGCACATAGTGTGACCAAATAAATATAACTATAAAAAATTAATTAATAATAGTGATAATAATATTACTGCACTTTTAGTTTTTTTTTAAATAAAATAAACAAAATAAAGTGTGATAATACTATACTATTATATTTGAAAATAAAAAGGGAGTATTAAATAAAAATAGTTATTTTATAGTAAACTTAAAAATTAAATGCTAATATTTGCTTATTTTTTTTTTTAAATGAATTTTCATTATTTTCATACTTAAAATCAGCAACTTTTTATTTTAGCGGGCTGCCGGTAAGTAAGTATATGCGCTGCCGATTGAAGAGCGTCAGTGAATGAAATTTCAAAGTTTTGCATTGTGCTTTGACAATGGTAGTGGATAGCCTAGATTTATGCTTTCGGTTTAAATGGAAATTTAATACAGTGTTACAGTTTGTCGATCTAAAATGGTAATTGTGCATTAACAGCTGTCAGCCATGTCGGTACGCAAATGAGCGGTCTGAACTTATTTGCACAGCAACTTATTTTATTTTGGGGCGGACAGTGGACCCCTGTATATAAAGGTCTAAGAGTAGATTTTCCTGCTTGTGACCATGAAGTAATACAATAGGAAAAATGAGAAAAGATCAAAGAATGCAAGAAAACTCTTGCAGCTTCTATTGAAAGTTGACTTCGTATAAATTAAAAATTTATAAGTTGAGGTGTCACTCCACATTCTTTTCAAATGTTAAATGAGAGTAAAATAACTCCAAGATATTTAAAATCTGGCACAATTTGTAGTTTTTTACCATTAACTAATATATCTGGTTGGACCGCCGCCTCCTTTTTGTTTTCAAAATAAGTAGGGGCCCTAGGGTTGATCCCTGAGGAACCCCTGTGGAACAGTCTCTTTAAAAGGATATATGTGTTTTAATCCTGATGGACTGTTTACTTGATGTAGTATAAGATTACCAAAAAGTTAAAATGTAATAATTTCAATAATAGGATATTATGATTCAGAGTGTTAAATGCCTTTTGTAAATCAAGAAACGCAGCACCCACAGCCCACCCGTGTCTAATTTTGACCAGACCTGCTCAAAAAAATGGCATATGTGTTCAGAAGAGCAGGAAAATAGTTCTATCCTACATAATTATTCATTAACATTGGGCCTCATTCATGAAACTAGCGTAAATACAGGTGCATCTCAATAAATTAGAATGTCGTGGAAAAGTTCATTTATTTCAGTAATTCAACTCAAACTGTGAAACTCGTGTATTAAATAAATTCAGTGCACACAGACTGAAGTAGTTTAAGTCTTTGGTTCTTTTAATTGTGATGATTTTGGCTCACATTTAATAAAAACCCACCAATTCACTATCTCAACAAATTAGAATATGGTGACATGCCAATCAGCTAATCAAATCAAAACACCTGCAAAGGTTTCCTGAGCCTTCAAAATGGTCTCTCAGTTTGGTTCACTAGGCTACACAATCATGGGGAAGACTGCTGATCTGACAGTTGTCCAGAAGACAATCATTGACACCCTTCACAAGGAGGGTAAGCCACAAACATTCATTGCCAAAGAAGCTGGCTGTTCACAGAGTGCGGTATCCAAGCATGTTAACAGAAAGTTGAGTGGAAGGAAAAAGTGTGGAAGAAAAAGATGCACAAGCAACCGAGAGAACCGCAGCCAACCGCTTATGAGGATTATCAAGCAAAATCGATTCGAGAATTTTGGTGAACTTCACAAGGAATGGACTGAGGCTGGGGTCAAGGCATCAAGAGCCATTTGAATTTGGCTACAGTTGTCATATTCCTCTTGTTAAGCCACTCCTGAACCACAGACAACGTCAGAGGCGTCTTACCTGGGTTAAGGAGAAGAAGAACTGGACTGTTGCCCAGTGGTCCAAAGTCCTCTTTTCAGATGAGAGTAAGTTTTGTATTTCATTTGGAAACCAAGGTCCTAGAGTCTGGAGGAAGGGTGGAGAAGCTCATAGCCCAAGTTGCTTGAAGTTCAGTGTTAAGTTTCCACAGTCTGTGATAATTTGGGGTGCAATGTCATCTGCTGGTGTTGGTCCATTGTGTTTTTTAAAAACCAAAGTCACTGCACCCGTTTACCAAGAAATTTTGGAGCACTTCATGCTTCCTTCTGCTGACCAGCTTTTTAAAGATGCTGATTTCATTTTCCAGCAGGATTTGGCACCTGCCCACACTGCCAAAAGCACCAAAAGTTGGTTAAATGTCCATGGTGTTGGTGTGCTTGACTGGCCAGCAAACTGACCAGACCTGAACCCCATAGAGAATCTATGGGGTATTGTCGAGGAAAATGAGAATCAAGAAACCAAAAAATGCAATTGAGCTGAAGGCCACTGTCAAAGAAACCTGGGCTTCCATACCACCTCAGCAGTGCCACAAACTGATCACCTCCATGCCACGCCGAATTGAGGCAGTAATTAAAGCAAAAGGAGCCCCTACTAAGTATTGAGTACATATACAGTAAATGAACATAAGGCCAACAATTTCCAGAAGACCAACAATTCACTAAAAATGTTTTTTTTTTATTTTTTATTTTATTTATTTATTTATTTATTTTATTAGTCTTATGAAGTATTCTAATTTGTTGAGATAGTGAATTGGTGGGTTTTTGTTAAATGTGAGCCAAAATCATTACAATTAAAAGAACCAAAGACTTAAACTACTTCAGTCTGTGTGCACTGAATTTATTTAATACACAAGTTTCACAATTTGAGTTGAATTACTGAAATAAATTAACTTTTCCACGACATTCTAATTTATTGAGATGCACCTGTATATGAGTAAATTCTGAGTAATTTGCACGTAAAACAGACCTTCTCAGAAACTTTCCTCCGGATTCACAAACACTTTGTAAACTTCCGATTTGATAGTTAAACATGTTAATGCATTCCAATCATTCGTAAATAGGGTGCTCGTGCACGCTCATTCACAATTAGCATAATCCCCGCCTGTGAATTACAGCTACGCAAATTATGTGTCCAGGAAAGCAGTGTAACATTCTGGTCTACTTTCTCATGTTTGGCTCCAGTATATTGCATAAATGCAAAAAAGACTAATAGGCCATATGCCTAACAATAAATATTCAATAACGTGTGTCCACCAAAGAGCTTTTAGCCAGCTGAAAAAATGTCAGGCGCTTTTCTTAAAAATGACCAGCTGATTTGGTGGCACAGTGTTTTTCCAGCTGAGACGCTTTGGTTGCTATAATTTGGAATATCCATGGCGGCAACGTATTACTAGTATCTAATTTTTAAGAATTGTTCTAAATATAAAAAGCAGTAACCTGTAATATTCACTTCTCCATTGTTGTAGGCAATCGTTGTACATGTAGGATGGTTGGTCGGTATTTGTCCCACCTCTCCTCTATTTACGGCTGGGTAAATAGTGACAGTGATGAGCGCGGACTTTTACAGTTACCAACTCATCTACAAAAAAAAAAAAAGAGGACAAGGGCAAATGAAATTGTATTTATTATGGCAGTGCATCTGTCAGGCTTGTCCTGTGTCTTGTTTCCCTACCTCTTGTATGCCCATATTTGGTTCTGTTCCTGTCCATATTAGTTAATTCAGTTCCAGCTGTGTTTAATTATCTCGTTTACGTTTAGCATTTATAGTGTTTCTGGTCCGGTATTGAAGGGTGATGTTGTGTTCCTGTGTGTCTCTGCCTGTCCAGTGTTCCCCGTTTAATTTGGATTATTAAAAGACTATTATTTTGAGTTGACATATTTTCTACTCGATCCTTGGTTTGCCACAGAGCCGTACTGTGACAGAATACCGGACCAAAACCGAAAGTGAGCGGCGCCTTGTTCCCCCCGGTTTGGTTTCCTCGTTTTGTGAAAGTTTGTTTTGTTTTCCTTTTTTTTTTTTTTTTTCCCCGCGGCCATGGAGGTTGCCGCAGAGTTCATCACCCTAGCCTGCAGAGATCTCCCCTTCGTCGAATTCGCCTGGGAATTCTGCGGGCTCGATACAGCGTTGGAGGATGCCACCATCAACTCTTTGTTCTGGATCGGGGCCAATTACCATTGCCCTGTGGAGCTCCCAGACACCACGGGACTAAGCTGGAGGGAAGGGATCCTCCGGTGTTTGGAGAACATCCGGTCCCGATCCAGAACCAGCCTGCGAGTCGAGAGATGGCTCTAGCCCCTGACCAGAGTCGAGAGATGGGTCTAGCCCCTGACCAAGAGTCCAGTGCAGGCTCCAGCCCCTGACCAGAGTCATGTCATGTCCCTTAAAGTATTGTCCACAGGAACATTTTTAATCAACCTTGTCTTGTCTGGTCTTGTCTGTTGGGGTTCTCTTGTTGCCTCAATGGAAGTGGATCCTGAGATCACCCCTGAGAGTGCCCCTGACTCCACGTCCAGCCCAAGGAGGGCTGTTGTGCTCTCGTCATGCCCAGAGAGGGCCTCAGATTCCAAGCCTAGCCCTAAGTGGGCTCCTATTCCTGTGGATAGCCCCGAGGAGGACTCCCCGTTCCTGAGTTTATCCCAAGGAGGGCTCCTGTTCCTGAGTTTGGCCCAGGGAGGGCTCCTATTCCTGAGTTTAGCCCACGGAATGCTTCTGTTCCTAAGTTTAGCCCACGGAGGGCTTTTGTTCCTACATTCCTTTTGTTCCTACGTTAATACTTTCTCCTTAAAAAGATTCTTAGGGTACTGCGTGAGTAGTCGTCGCTATAGACATGACCGTTGCACT
The DNA here is from genome assembly GCA_039654775.1 of Spinibarbus caldwelli. Classification (NCBI taxonomy): domain Eukaryota; kingdom Metazoa; phylum Chordata; class Actinopteri; order Cypriniformes; family Cyprinidae; genus Spinibarbus; species Spinibarbus caldwelli. Next base: position 36,885,890 of record CM077220.1, read on the forward strand.
TGTGGCTTGCAGTGTCTCGCATGTGAGAGGCGCGTTAAAACAATTTGAACTTTTACTGCAGTGCCGCTCATCAATGCCGCTCAGAGCTTTTGTTTACAGTAGGTTGGCATGGCAAATTTTGTATTTGATGGCAACATGGCGGAGTAGGCATTCTGTGCTGCGCTTTAAAAAAAAAAAAAAACATTCCTGAGCGCTGTCTCGTGGTTTTAGATGCAAAGACATATTTTGTGTGAATGACCAGTTAGAACCTAGAGTAAATACTTGCGTATATAGCGTGACAGGACAAGATCACTGAGATGGTGTCATGCTCTTTTTCTTAATCAGCAGTGTTCCATTTACAATGATTATTTAAAACATTTATTTACAAGAGATACAAGTTATTTTCTACTTTTTGTTTGACAATATTTAAAAAGTAGGCTATTTTGTTTGTGAGTGATGCTGGATATTTTCTACTTTTGACATGGCTATATTCATTTATTTTGTTTGCACAAAATTAAATTAAATTAAAAATTATTATTTTTTTTTTGGAAACTTGCTTTTTTCAATAAAACTGAAATGTGACTTTTTTTCATAAGACGTCTTCATTTGAAGAAAGCTCTGATTTTAATTGTTCAAAATATTCTACAAATAACCACAAATAGTTTGTTTCCTTCAATTATTTTAAAATCACAAAGATAAGAAATGCACTCTTTCATTAGAAAAAGATCTCCCACCTTTAATATTTGAGTATACAGGATTTACAGTATTTTTAGATTAGAGGTAAAGTTTGGAGATCAAATTATTACACCTAAAAGAGAAGTAAAATATTTGGGTTGTGTTTTGGACAGTAATTTGACAGGAGAAAAGATGGCTGCTTTAGTTCGTTCAAAAATTTATTGAATAAAATTTTTAGCAAGACAGGCGGCTTTCTTAGATACTCAAACTTTAAAAATGTTGGCTGGTGCATTAGTGCAGTAACATTTTGATTATGCTGCAGTTTTTTGGTATAGCGGTATTTCAAAGAAATTAAAAAAATAAATTGCAGACTGCGCAAAATAAGTAGGGTTATTTTGAAAGTACATCCACTGATGCATTTGTGAGATGAACATTACAGGAAAATTAGTTTTTTTAAAAGTTGAAAAAAGTGTAACTTTTCCAAAACTGGTGATGGTGTTTAAGATATTAAAGAAAACGCTTCCAAAGTATCTGTTAGAATATTATGTATTTGTAAGAGAAGTTCACTGTCATTCTACAAGGGCGAAGAGTAATAATATATATCCTTGTAGGTTTGAGAGTGAAATGGGAAAAAAAAATAAAAATAAATAATTATACTAGCTCTGTTGCTATTACCTGGGTATATTCAAGAGATACAAGTTGATAATCATTTTTTAAACTTCCCTTCTAAAAATACTGTTTTATCATTGATGTTTTGAAGTTTGTGTGGTGAGTTTCTGAACTTGATGTGGATTGCACTCCATTTATGATTTGTTCATCAATATTTTTAAAATACCGATCAATATTTTTAAAATATTTTAAAATACCACAATGGAAATAAGCCGATGGCTTTTTTGTGTATTTTATCCTCGACAGTTTTGAAATGTGTATGAATTAGTCTTTTTGGACTTTTTTGTATTGTGCTTTAAATTTTGTCAAATAAAACAAACAAACAAAATACAGTACAAACCTTTAATGAACTATGAGGGCAAGAAAAATAAATAAATAAAATAATTGCTCAATAATTGTAATAACATAGAGGTAAAGTGTTCAATTAACTGAGGTTTTGATTTTAGGTCATATCGCCCAGGCCTATGTGCATATATTAACTATTGACTATATTTACTAGACAGACACTGGTTTACTTTAGAGAGAGAAACTAAGTGTGTGTGAGCTTCTGAGAAATGTCATGTAGCTATTCAGTTGCAAACTACTTTATTGATGATTTAAAGTCTCAGGACAGTGCTGACAAGTTGTGCATGTGTATGTCTCACTGTGTGCGAGTGTGTGTCTGTACGGTTTGTATGGGAGACAGCGGGAGAAAGAAAGTGAAAGAAAGTTATTTGTTTGGTCTTTGTGGGTTTGGTATATTTTGCTGTTGTAGGCTGTAAGGACCTTTGAAATCATTTGGCTTGTAACTACTTTAGTTTTGCATTTCCTAAAACAAAACAAAACAAAACAAAACAAAAAAATGTAAAATAAACACGCACCAGAATGTTCATCATCCAATCAGAATCAAGCATTCAACAGCCCAGAAGTATGATTAGAAATAAATAATTTGAAAAACAATTAAATTAAAAAATACTTTAAACTAAAATACGTTTTGTACTTCAGAAAGATATTATAATATAATCTAAGCTTTTATTCACATATAAGCATGGAATTAAAAGGAATGTATCAGTAATACAAATGTCTGAGCCCAACATTGGCTATTTCCAGTCATAATTGGAAATGCATTTGAATTATTTATTCAATATTTCATGTAAAAAAAAAAAATTAAGGAAAAAAAATCTAATGCTTTTGGACATCATAAAATGTAGAAAATCAGTTTTTAAAGTCCCCTTGTAGTCACCAGTTTTATCCCTTAAATCTCGGACACCAGCTCGGACGTGCTCCACTTTCACTAAATTAACTAAAGTATTAAATGCTACAATATGGGATAAATGGTTGTCAAATAGGTGAATCCTTGAGTAAATTTATTAACATTCTTAATGTGTTATAGCCAGGGCTGGACTGGGACAAAAAAATCAGCCCTGGAATTGTTTGGTCCAGGCGGCCCACCACCACCTCATACCATATACACACACACACACACACACACACACACACACACACACACACACATACATATATATATATTAGGGGTGTCAACGTTAACGCATGCGATTAATCTAAAAATTTTAACGCGTTAATATTTTTTAACGCAAATTAATCGTTTGATCAGGTTTGACCCCAACTTTTTCCCATCATCGCAGCGCGGAAGGTTATCTATCATTGTGTGATGAGGGCACAGTGAACCAGTGTTGCCAGGGCAGCGGCACTAGTGGGCTAATTTGAAAATACAGTTACGGGAAAAATTACAGAGCCGTGGGTTGCGGTTTTTTGGGCTAATTTTATAATGTACCACGGCCGCCCAAGGTGTATATAGACAAATAAAAAATGAAAATAGATCCTTTTACTAATGTGTATTATACTTGGAATGTATCCCTGCCAACTTAAGAACGGAGAGGCAGCTGTAAGATCACAGACAACGTTAGTTTCAGCCAGAGCACACATGTGAAGGCTTTTACACAGCAGAAATAAACATGACAACAGCCACTATAGATTATATAAGATAATAAACACACGATTACGATAGGATATGGTTTGTATGTGATTTTCTTGAGATGAATGTGTACATCTGAAATGCTAATTTCTGCAGCGATATAAAAGGCTATAAATAGCATATTTTAACAACAGTAAACGATCAAATTCCACATGTGATCGCAAAAGGAAGTTATTACAAACACTCGATGGTGGTTTAAAGTGAGTTCTGAGTAAAAGTGTACTATTAATCTCATAAATTGTCTTATGAAGCATGATGCTAATGTTAGCTCTAATGCACCTGCAGAACAGGTCCAATTCTTCTTCATAATGCATTTTGTCATAATACTTCACATAAGGTCGCAAGAAAATGTTGTAGTATTTATTTAGAAATACTTTTGATAATAGTTGGGTAAATGTATGGGATTGAAGCGATGTGGCTTGGTAAACGTTTTATTGCCAGTTTAAAGGCTGATAATGGCTGAATAAAAACAGAAAAATAATGATAAAAGAATAATAAGGATTATGTCGCATACCTGGCAGAGGTGTGAAAGGTTCTGTTTACTTAAACTAGTTTGGCATGCACTTCTTTATTTCAACACATTTACAGGTAAATCCTAGTATTTTAAATTTGTGATTAATCATGATTAATCACAGTCCATGACTGTGATTAACGCGATTAATTTTTTTAATCGATTGACAGCACTAATATATATATATATATATATATATATATATATATATATATATATATATATATATATATATATATATATACACACATACATACATACATACATACAGTCAGGTCCATAAATATTGGGACATCGACACAATTCTAACATTTTTGGCTCTATACACCACCACAATGGATTTCAAATGAAACGAACAAGATGTGCTTTAACTGCAGACTGTCAGCTTTAATTTGAGGGTATTTACATCCAAATCAGGTGAACGGTGTAGGAATTACAACAGTTTGCATATGTGCCTCCCACTTGTTAAGAGACCAAAAGTAATGGGACAGAATAATAATCATAAATCAAACTTTCACTTTTTAATACTTGGTTGCAAATCCTTTGCAGTCAATTACAGCCTGAAGTCTGGAACGCATAGACATCACCAGACGCTGGGTTTCATCCCTGGTGATGCTCTGCCAGGCCTCTACTGCAACCGTCTTCAGTTCCTGCTTGTTCTTGGGGGATTTTCCCTTCAGTTTTGTCTTCAGCAAGTGAAATGCATGCTCAATCGGATTCAGGTCAGGTGATTGACTTGGCCATTGCATAACAATCCACTTCTTTCCCTTCAAAAACTCTTTGGTTGCTTTTGCAGTATGCTTTGGGTCATTGTCCATCTGCACTGTGAAGCGCCGTCCAATGAGTTCTGAAGCATTTGGCTGAATATGAGCAGATAATATTGCCCGATACACTTCAGAATTCATCCTGCTGCTTTTGTCAGCAGTCACATCATCAATAAATACAAGAGAACCAGTTCCACTGGTAGCCATACATGCCCACCACCACCATGCTTCACTGATGAGGTGGTATGCTTAGGATCATGAGTAGTTCCTTTCCTTCTCCATACTCTTCTCTTCCCATCACTCTGGTACAAGTTGATCTTGGTCTCATCTGTCCATAGGATGTTGTTCCAGAACTGTGAAGTCGTTTGGCAAACTCTAATCTAGCCTTCTTGTTTTTGAGGCTCACCAATGGTTTACATCTTGTGGTGAACCCTCTGTATTCACTCTGGTGAAGTCTTCTCTTGATTGTTGACTTTGACACACATACACCTACCTCCTGGAGAGTGTTCTTGATCTGGCCAACTGTTGTGAAGGGTGTTTTCTTCACCAGGGAAAGAATTCTTCGGTCATCCACCACAGTTGTTTTCCGTGGTCTTCCGGGTCTTTTGGTGTTGCTGAGCTCAACGGTGCGTTCCTTCTTTTTAAGAATGTTCCAAACAGTTGTTTTGGCCACGCATAATGTTTTTGCTATCTCTCTGATGGGTTTGTTTTGTTTTTTCAGCCTAATGATGGCTTGCTTCTCTGATAGTGACAGCTCTTTGGATCTCATCTTGACAGTTGACAGCAACAGATTCCAAATGCAAATAGCACACTTGAAATGAACTCTGGACATTTTATCTGCTCATTGTAATTGGGATAATGAGGGAATAACACACACCTGGCCATGGAACAGCTGAGAAGCCAATTGTCCCATTACTTTTGGTCCCTTAACAAGTGGGAGGCACATATGCAAACTGTTGTAATTCCTACACCGTTCGCCTGATTTGGATGTAAATACCCTCAAATTAAAGCTGACAGTCTGCAGTTAAAGCACATCTTGTTCGTTTCATTTGAAATCCATTGTGGTGGTGTATAGAGCCAAAAATGTTAGAATTGTGTCGATGTCCCAATATTTATGGACCTGACTGTATGTGTATATATATATATATATATATATATAGATAAATATCAATGGCAGATTAATATGAATGGCAGACAGGACGAACATTGGACAGCTTCCCCTTTAAGACCGAAGTCCGTATCCAATATACTGTTACATATGTGTTTTCTTTTTCAGCTGTTCACTCTCTCTTAAGACCTAAATCACTGTGTTTATGAGGATACTTGCAAAAACGGGGATTATTACGCATATATGTGTTCATGTAATCGTTCAAAGCCAATAAAGAGGCCAAAAAAAAAAAGCATGCTCCTCTCACACAGAGACAGTGCACGCATAGAGCTCTGTTGTTTGTGTTTGTGGCTTAAAATCGGTTGTTTTAAAACTGCAGTGCTTAAAAACCCATGTCCATGCTACACATGTGGTCCCTCGTTTAGGAACGAGCTCCTTGTTTTGTCCTGGCTGCTCGTTCTCCACCTGGTTCTGTCTCCTAAATATCGTCATATCGCACAGCCCTAACGCTGCTGTGTACATTTTGGAACTGCCAACAACAAGGCACATTTTGTGGCATCCGCCTCCAAATTTTTAAGCTACTTTTCCCTGAGCTTTTCAGCACCACCGTTTCGCTTTGGTCTGTCCATTTTGTGAGACTGAGAGGAAGGTGGAAGAGAGGTGAAGCGATAGGCGGAGCAAGATCCCGTATCACTCCGTCTATATAGTGCTTTGTGATGGGCCGCTGTCCCTGCATGATGGGCCAGTCCTTGGCGGAAAAAAAAAATTGCACCGGCCCAAAAGTGCGTCGGCCCACCGGGAAAATGCCCGGTATGCCAGATTACCAGTCCAGCCCTGGTTATAGCCTAGAAAATGTACAAAAGCGCTTCCCTTAAAAATCACTAAAAAGCTGTCAGTCATCTTAATACACTTCAGTCTCACAAAGTTAAATTCTGATCAAATAAGCTCTACATTGCACATTGAATCTATTTTCATTGCTTCTGCACTTTGTTTGTTATAATAAAGAGGATTCATGAGTGTGCAGAACTCAGCACTGAACAAAACCCTTTTTTTGACCAGTAAGTGGATTCAGTCTTAAACACCTCTGATTGGCCATTGGATCCATGAAATCAACAAATATGTCTGTGATTAGCTACACTGCTCAATTGATCTGCAAAAACATGCTGATAATATAAAGATGAAAATAATATGAAAAGCCCTGCCCCACAAGTTGACAGAATTGATTAAATGTTTGTGAAGGTTGGAAACAAGGCAGTCTTTGGTACTCTGCAGCTTTAAGGAGAAAATGTTCAGCAATGGTGATGACTTTCACCCCAGAGCGTCTTTAAAATAACTTGTGTAATAATCATATGGAAGTGAGAAATTATTTTGGTCAAGCCTAGGGAAAGAATTTAAACATAAGAGTTCTTAAAAATTACAGTCAGGTGTGTTTGATAAGGCGTGGAACTACACTATGCAGGACAGTTGCCCTCTAGGATAGAAGCTGACCATCCCTGGTCTGCCTGATTATATCAGAACTATCATTTGTATAGCCAAGTCACTATTATTTGTATAGCGCTTTTAACAATGCAAATTGTGTCAAAGCAGCTTTATATCAGATGCTCGATATAAAGCTGGGTGGCTTTATATCAGCTTTACAGTATTTAGACGGGGAAATAGTTTGTCGAAATAGTGTCATTCTCCTCTGGCTAGACAAAATCAGCTGTTTAAATCTAGGCTAAAGCAGAGTCAGATTGTGCAAAGGACTTATCTGGTTCCTGTGGTCTTGTCCCGATGGCCGTCTAGGAGACAGGGTCTTCACTGGGGATCAGTCTGTGGGGCTTATCTAGTTGTCCTGGTCTCCACTGACGTTTAGGGCTGTAGAGGTCATCTCTAGGTGCTGATCCACCATCTGAACTGTATACGGACTGGATCCGGGTGGCTGCAGTGACCATCTGATCTGGATACAGTCTGGATCTGGGTGGCTACAGTGACCTCGGAATAAGAAAGAAACAGACTAATATTAGCGTAGATGCCATTCTTCTAACGATGTAACAAGTACATCGGGTGTTTTAGGAAGTGTTCCCGGTTCCGGTTGACCTAATTAATGCAGCCTAACAATCCTTTAACGGATTTGAATTATAGAAATGTGATAAGTGTATTATGTGTAAGCCAGGTTAAAGAGATGGGTCTTTAATCTAGATTTAAACTGACAGTGTGTGTCTTGCTTCCCGAACAGTGTTAGGTAGATGTTCCAGAGTTTGGGCACTAAACAGGAAAACGATCTCCTGCCCACAGTTGATTTTGATATTCTAGGTATTATCAAATGGCCAGAGTTTTGAGATCACAGCGGACGTGAAGGACTATAATGCGATAAGAGCTCACTCAAATACTGAGGTGCCAAACCATTCAAGGCCTTATAGGTAATTAGCAAGATCTTAAAATGTATACGATGTTTAATAGGGAGCCAGTGCAGTGTTGACAGAACCGGGCTAATGTGGTCATACTTCCTGATTCCAGTAAGAACTCTAGCTGCTGCATTTTGAATTAGCTGGAGTTTGTTTATTAAACGTGCAGAGCAACCACCCAATAAAGCATTACAAAAATCTAGCCTCGAGGTCATGAATGCATGAATTAATGTGCCTGCACTTGACATTGAGAGCATAGGTCGTAATTTAGATATATTTTTAAGATGGAAAAATGCAGTTTTACAAATGCTAGAAACGTGTTTTTCGAAGGAAAGATTGCTATCAAAAAGTATGCCTAGGTTCCTAGCTGATGACGAAGAATTTACAGAGCAGCTATCAAGTATTAGACAGTGATCTAGGTTATTACATGCAAAAGTTTTTGGTCCAATAATTAACACCTCTGTTTTTTCAGAATTTAGCAGTAAGAAATTGCTAGTCATCCAGTTTTTGATATCAACTATATATTCCGTTAGTTTTGCAAATTGGTAAGTTTCATCAGGTCGTGAAGAAATATAGAGCTGTGTATCATCAGCATAACAGTGAAAGCTAACACCATGTTTCCTAATGATATCTCCCAAGGGTAACATGTAAAGCGTGAAAAGTAAGGGGCCAAGTAATGAGCCTTGATGTACTCCATACTGCACTTGTGATTGGTATGATACCTCTTCATTTACTGCCACAAATTGATGGCGGTCAGATAAGTAAGATTTGAACCATGCCAGTGCACTTCCTCTAATGCCAACATAATTTTCTAGTCTATTTAAAAGAATGTTGTGATCGATAGTGTCAAACGCGGTGCTAAGATCCAGTAACACTAATAGAGAGATACAACCACGATCAGATGATAAAAGCAGGTCATTTGTAACTCTAATGAGAGCGGTCTCAGTACTATGATATGGTCTAAAACCTGACTGGAAATCCTCACATATATCATTTTTCTCTAAGAAGGAACATAGTTTTGATGGTACTACCTTTTCTAATATCTTTGACAGAAAAGGGAGATTCGAGATCGGTCTGTAATTAATTAATTCTTTGGGGTCAAGTTGTGGTTTTTTAATGAGAGGCTTAATAGCAGCCAGTTTGAAGATTTTTGGGACATATCATAATGACAATGATGAGTTAATAATATTCAGAAGAGGATCTATTACTTCTGGAAGCACATCTTTTAGGAGCTTAGATGGAACAGGGTCTAACATACAAGTTGTTGGTTTAGTTGATTTAACAAGTTTATACAATTCTTCATTTCCATTAGAAGAGAATGAGTGGAATTGTTCCTCAGGGGATCTATAGTGCACTATCTGATGCGATACTGTGGCTGACAGCTGCATGGTTACAATTTTATCTCTAATAGTTTCGATCTTGGAAGTAAAGTAGTTCATAAAGTCATTACTACTGTGCTGCTGGGTAATGTCTGCACCTGCTGATGTTATATTTTTTTGTTAATTTAACCACTGTATTGGATAAATACTTTGGGTTGTGTTTGTTTTCTTCTAAAAGAGATGTAAAGTAAGCAGATCTAGCAGTTTTTAAGGCTTTCCTGTAGGAGAGAGTATTTTCCCGCCAAGCAATACGAAATACCTCTAATTTTGTTTTTCTTCAGCTGCGCTCCATTTTCCGGGCTGCTCTCTTTAGGACACAAGTGTGCTCATTATACCACGGTGTTGGACTCTTTTCCTTACTCTTCCTTAAGCGTAAAGGAGCAACCGTATCTAAAGTGCTAGAAAAGAGAGAGTCCATAGTTTCTGCTACATCATCAAGTTGTTCTGAGCTATTGGATATGCTGAGGAACTGAGATAAGTCAGGAAGATTATTTAGAAAGCAGTCTTTTGTGGTAGAAGTGATGGTTCTACCATATTTGTAACAAGGAGTTGGCTTTACAGCTTTAGCTATATGGAATATACACGAAACTTGATAATGATCTGAGATATCATCGCACTGCTGCAAAATTTCAACGCCACTGACATCAATTCAATATGACCGTATTAAATCTAGAGTATGATTTCGACAATGAGTAGGTCCTGAAACGTGTTGTTTAACACCAATAGAGTTTAGAATGTCTATAAATGCTGATCCCAACAAATATTTTTCATTATCAACATGGATATTAAAATCACCAGCAATTAGGACTTTATCTGCAGCCAGCACTAACTCAGATAGAAAATCAGCAAATTCTTTAATAAAGTCTGTATTGTGCCCTGGTGGCCTGTATACAGTAGCCAGGACAAACATCACAGGGAATTTATCATTAACAATTGTTTCTTTGGGTAACGTTATATGAAGCACCATTACTTCGAACGAATTATACTTGAAACCCGACCTTTAAGAAATATTGAAAATATTGCTATAAATTGTAGCAACACCTCCCCCTTTACATTTTTGGATGCGGTTCATGTTTGTAACTGTAATCTTGGGGGGTAGACTCGTTTAAAGTGATGTAATCATCTGGTTTTAGCCAGGTTTCCATTAAACAAAGCACATCTAGTTTATGGTCAGTGATCATATCATTTACAAAAAGTGCTTTTGTAGAAAGGGATCTAATATTCAATCAGCCAAGCTTTATCATTTGTTTATCTGTATTATATCTGTTTTTTATTTGTTGAACATCAATTAAATTGTTACTCTTACTTTGGTTTGGATGTTTTCTGCATTTTGTAGTTCGGGGAACAGACACAGTCTCTATAGTGTGATATCTAGGTGAAGGAGTCTCTATGTGCTGAGAATTAATGGACTTCTGTGACGTGAGGCGGCTAGCAGATGGTCGGTTTAGCCAGTCTGTCTGCTTCCTGACCTGGGCCCCAGTTAGTCAAGTACGAACTCTAAGACTATGTGCCATATTTCTAGAGAGAAGAGCGGCAACACCCCAGGAGGGATGAAGACCACCTCTTTTCAACAGGTCAGGTCTGCCCCAAAAATTCTTCCAATTGTCAATAAGACCTATGTTATTCTGCGGGCACCACTTAGACATCCAGCCATTGAGTGACGACAGTCTGCTATGAATCTCATCACCCCGGTAAACAGGGAGGGGACCAGAGCATATTACAGTGTCTGACATCGTACTTGCAAGTTCACACACCTCTTTAACATTATTTTTAGTGATCTCCGACTGGTGAAGTCGAATATCATTAGCGCAAACGTGAATAACAATCTTACTGAATTTACATTTAGCATTAGCCAGCACTTTTAAATTTGCCAAGATGTCAGGCGCTCTGGCCTATTGGCGTATAGAATCACCAATAACTAGAGCACTTTCAACAGGTTTCTCAGTGGGTGCATCACTGATTGGGGAGAACCTGTTTGATGTTTTGATCGGAACGGAAGAGCGGTGTTTTGACCCGCGACTATGCCGCCTCACAGTCACCCAGTTACCCTGCTGCACGGGCTCTAATACTGGAACCGAACAATGTACAAGAGTCACTGAGCTAGTTGCATCCAAAGCAGTATCTACAGCCCTCACATTCTTACTGTCCTCAACTAAAGTTTGGAATGCGTGTCTCTAATTCTGAAATCTTCTCTGTCAGCCTAACTATTTCCCTGCATTTACCACATGTGAATCCCTTGTCGCTGACAGAGAGAGATAAACTGTACATGTGGCAAACAGTGCAAACAACAATAGCAGGAGAAGAAGCCATTACTCACCGTGATTGAAGAATGATTCACTTACCACTGTTGTTTGATGAACTTGTGAAAAACGGTGCGAGAGAGAAATGAAAACCGAGCGAGAAAAAAGAAAACAATAATAGGCGCAAATAGAAACACGAATTGAACCACAAGTGACAAGCTGACCGGCTAACGAATGCTAACGCGCTGCACTGGTGGTTTTAAAAAGCGAACATTCAAATTAGTTTGATAGATAATACCAGAAATATGGTGGGAATTAAGTTATATATTATCACTTTAAACAACAGAGAATGAAAGAAAGATAAAGATTCAATAGAAAAGTGAAGCAACACAGAGCTACAATCGCAAACCTCTCAGCAGCACAGCAGACAGGAACAGACAGAAGCAATCAATTGAGAGATAATATAGTAATAATAATATATAAAAAGTATTGAGCATGTAGTGCAAAATGAACTGCTAATGTATGCAAGTATAAATTCTGAACAGCTAATGTGTAATCTTAATAGTTTTTTTTCTTTAGCTTTTTATCAATGAATATTGTATGCTGTTATAGGATACATGTGGTAAAGCAAAACGCAGACAAGAGGCAGGGATCAGTTTGAATACTTTTACTTTAACCCCCTGGGGTCGGCTGTCTGGCTAGCGAGACAAGCTCATTTTTTTTTTCTTATCAGTGCAAAAGACACTAAAAATACTCAGTCGATTTTGGTCATACAGAGTATAAGTGTTATACATCAATTGAAACTTTGAAGTGTCTATTTTTTTTCGGGTACACTCACAATAAAAACAATATGTTGTGGTTTTGGAAAATAAAGAAAACAAACAGGGTGCACTCTCTGTCTTGTCCGTCTCCGCGAGCTGCTTTTAGAAACGTGTCACTAAAATGAACTGTAACTCGGCGAAATCTCAACACAGAGACATGGGAGTTATATCTATAGAAAGCTTGAAGTGTCTACTTTTAAATGAAGTAAGTCTTATCGAAAACAAATATTCTGTGATAAAGTAATCCGTATGAAACCAACACGATGTTCAGTCTTTCCCGTCTAACTCATTATCTTTAATGCGATCCCGCCCCCTCGCGGCTTGCGCCGTTCATATGTAGATATCCACGTGAGACACGTGCGTATGGAAACGCCCAACATAAAGTGCGAGGAGATCATTCATCGCGGCTACTGTTCATTTCTGCAAGAAGAAGGCTGGATTTCCCTCAAAAGAAGAACAAGATTTCATCCAGTAGAAGAGATCAATCTGATGAGTAAGTAATGTTTGTTTTTTGCATTAGTTAAAGTGTTATTGTGACATAAACTTGAACACATTACTAGTTGGGTTTTTCCCAAACTACAACATGATGAATGCTATGCATCTAAGAATCTAAGAAGAAATCATACATACTAGGCCATTGGTCTCAAACTCAATTCCTGGAGGGCCACAGCTCTGCACAGTTTAGCTCCAACCCTAATCAAACACACCTGACCCAGCTAATCAAGGTCTTCAGGATCACTAGAAACTTCCAAGCAGGTGTGATTTGGAGCTGGTTGGAGCTAAACTCTGCAGAGCTGTGGCCCTCCAGGAATTGAGTTTGAGACCACTGTACTAGGCTATATGACTACAAAATCATAGTTGGGTTTTTCCCAAACTATAATTTCTGAGTGCAATGTTTGAAATTGAGTAAAACATTTTGAATATGAAAGGCAATTGATTGTATTTAAATTTCTTACGGCGCGATGATGTTTTCATGCTGTATATAAAACAATAAAAGTAATATGTGACCCTGGGCCACAAAACCAGTCTTAAGTCGCTGGGGTATATTTGTAGCAATAGCCAAAAATACATTGTATGGGTCAAATATATAGATTTTTCTTTTATGCCAAAAATGATTAGGACATTAAGTAAATATCATGTTCCATGAAGATATTTTGTAATTTTCCTACTGTAAATATATCAAAACTTATTTTTTTTTATTAGTAATATGCATTGCTAATATGGCAGTCGTGGCCTAATGGATAGAGAGTCGGACTTGTAACCCGAAAGGTCGTGGGTTCGAGTCTCGGGTCCGGCAGGGATTGTAGGTGGGGGGAGTGAATAACCAGCACTCTCTCTACCCTCAATACCATGACTGAGGTGAGACCCTTGAGCAAGGCACCGAACCCCCAACTGCTCCCCGGGCGCGGCAGCATTGGCTGCCCACTGCTCCAGGTATATGTTCACTACTGTGTGTGTGCACTTGGATGGGTTAAATGCAGAGCACAAATTCCGAGTATGGGTCACCATACTTGGCCACACACCACTTCCCTTTCCCTTTCCCTTTCCCTTGCTAAGAACTTAATTTGGACAACTTTAAAGGCAATTTTCTCAATATTTTGAGTTTTTTTCACCCTTAGATTCCAGATATTCAAATAGTTGTATCTCAACCAAATATTGTCCTATTCTAACAAACCATACATTAATGGAAAGCTTATTTATTCAACTTTCAGATGTATAATGATGTATAAATCTTAATTTTGAAAAATTGACACTTATGACTGGTTTTGTGGTCCAGGGTCACATATGAGTGTACACTGTAACATGATCAATGCTACGAGTCTAAGTATGTTAGAACATGTTTATTATTAATAGCCTACTCTTTTCAAAAATAGATTTTAATAACATGCTAAACAATAATAATTAGTTTCTCAGATATAAAATGTATTTTTTTTTTAAAGATAGTACAAAGCATGCGTGAGTCTATGGCTACAAAACCTACAGATGCTCCTGATATTAACATGCTCACAAATGTTTTTTTTTTTTTTTTTTTCCCCCTCTGGTTGTTTGTATTTTATTGAATCAGATCCCTGCACCACAGATGAATCCTGATGACTTTCTTCAAACTGTTTTCCTCTGAGAGCACTGTACCAACATCAGATGTTCAACTACACTGATATTCTATGGTAAAACAAGATCCTTGACTACTAATTGTTTTTTTCTTCTTGAATCCATGGAAAGAAGCAGAAACACTTAAATAACACACGTGAATATCAGGTATGATGTACTTGTTTCACTTGTTGGACAGAATCTGTTGCAGGAATGACTCAAAGTCTGTTCACATCTCTGTGGTTAGATCAGTGTGCACAATAATGTGTCTTTGACCTTCATTATGTATGTTTTGATTATACTGTGTTGTAAATAAAATACAAATAATTTAAAAAACCTATTTTTTTTCAATCTCCTCACATTCTCTCTTACCTGCCTCAAAGTCACAGTCACACTGATGGGCCATTAGGGGAGGGCCCTTTGTCTCTCAGGGGAGAATCACTTAATATTCAAGGCCATTGCCACTCCCTCGCATATAGGATTTCGATCACAAAACATGTCTTTAAAAATTTAAATCAATATATGCTTTTCTGTGAATTAGTAAGCAGAATGATTTTCACATAATTTTGAAGTAAATATTCTAGCCTACAAGACTGATTACACAAAAGTCTTATTCAGAACTATTTAGTGTGGGGTTTATGGCCTTATTTCAGCTACATTTTTTTTGCCAAAACTTACTAACCACGCATAATATTTTTTTTCTAAAAACTGCAAACATGTACATCCATCAGGGTCACATATTATTGTAGCACAGTTTGTGCTGAATACAAAAAAAAAAAATACATGTCGGTCAATAGTATGTTATAAGTAGCTGAAATAAGCACAAATATCAGGGCATGTCAGAACATCTCAAGGGCCCCAAAATCACCTCAGACCCCAGAGGGTTAACATTTGTTCAACAGCAGAGAACACATTAGACTGTAGTGATGTCGCACTTGGTACAGATTTGAACATTGCAGTTGCAGCCGGCTTATATAATGTACACCCACTATCTCCATCAATATACAGTGGGTACGGAAAGTATTCAGACCCCCTTAAATTTTTCACTCTTTGTTATATTGCAGCCATTTGCTAAAATCATTTGTTCATTTTTTTTCCTCATTAATGTACACACAGCACCCCATATTGACAGAAAAACACAGAATTGTTGACATTTTTGCAGATTTATTAAAAAAGAAAAACTGAAATATCACATGGTCCTAAGTATTCAGACCCTTTGCTGTGACGCTCATATATTTAACTCAGGTGCTGACCATTTCTTCTGATCATCCTTGAGATGGTTCTACACCTTCATTTGAGTCCAGCTGTGTTTGATTATACTGATTGGCCGAAGGTTTACCTTCCAACAAGACAATGACCCTAAGCACACAGCTAAAATAACGAAGGAGTGGCTTCACAACAACTCCGTGACTGTTCTTGAATGGCCCAGCCAGAGCCCTGACTTAAACCCAATTGAGCATCTCTGGAGAGACCTAAAAATGGCTGTCCACCAACGTTTACCATTCAACCTGACAGAACTGGAGAGGATCTGCAAGGAGGAATGGCAGAGGATCCCCAAATCCAGGTGTGAAAAACTTGTTGCATCTTTCCCAAAAAGACTCATGGCTGTATAAGATCAAAAGGGTACTTCTACTAAATACTGAGCAAAGGGTCTGAATACTTAGGACCATGTGATATTTCAGTTTTTCTTTTTTAATAAATCTGCAAAAATGTCAACAATTCTGTGTTTTTCTGTCAATATGGGGTGCTGTGTGTACATTGAGGAAAAAAAATGAACAAATGATTTTAGCAAATGTCTGCAATATAACAAAGAGTGAAAAATTTAAGGGGGTCTGAATACTTTCCGTACCCACTGTATGTGGCTACAAATTAACAGAACAGAAATACATAATACATGTATAAAGCACCGTTATATATAATATCGTATAAGTTTAACATCATGCCTGGCTCAATTTAAATAACATAAACAGAAAAGGTATAAAATCACCATTCTTTCTCATATGAATGTATACAGAATTAACGGAATATCATGTTCAATGATTCAAGAAACAAAATGTAAATCTCCCACAAACAACATGACCAGAGGTCGACTGGGACTAAAAAGTGGCCCTAGACTTTTCATGTTTCACGTCTATTTCACGTTACCCAGACCACAACACACCACATATAACACACTGGCTTGTTTTGGACAGAACAGTTTGTAACATTATGTAATGCTTACTAACTTAAAGGGGTGGTTGACTGTTTTTTGTCTATGCTTGATTGTGTTTATGGGGTGCAGTCTGACATGTTAATGCTTAGTTTTTTTTAAAAAAAACCCCATTATTTTTCACATAATTTACCTTTATTCTACACCACTCTGTCCCTTCTCTTATGAACACTCTGATGATTTCCTGGTTTTATGAACCCCCTACCTCAGAAATACGCAATGGGCTCAGACTGGTTAGCTGGCCCAGTGTGTTGTGATGATTTGCTAAACCGCCTAGTGCAGTCCAGAAACATCATGCCCCTCACCTCAGTGGCATGTTCTCTGGTGTTGTATTGTAGACAATGGTGTCATCAATATTGCTTATCAATTTGAGCCTGATTGAGACCCAGAGAATATTAGTGAAGAGTATCGCACAGAACCTGTGCAAGCACGGCTCTTACAGGATGTTTGAGATTTTTTTTATTTTTTTTTTTGTTGTCTCATACTTTTAGATACACTGTCATTTTTAAATGCTACTGCTTATGTTAGCTTGTAATATACAGTTTTATCCTGATTAAAACTTTAATACAGCAAATACATGATTGAGTTGTAGCAATTTTGTAACATTAAGAAGTGTTTGCCAGCAAGTATTGGTCGCTACCACGTCAACCATGTACGCATCCATGTTTAACGCTTCTCGTAGCTATGTGAAAAATATCTGTCTGTCTATACACATAAAGTGTATAATGGAACACAGTTCATTGAAGGAGCTGATGAGCTAATTGTATCTGAATAAGTATTTCCGTTTACATTGAACTTTCAGCGTCGTAACTTTGCAGATATTGTTTATGCTCAAAAGAGCAACATTACACACTAACTAAAGTTAAAAAAGTGAAATCGCAATCAACCACTCCTTTAAAAATATAACACAAGGAAATATGATTTAATATCAATAAAGGTGAACTATTGCCTACCTTAAAATAATTTCAAATTTGACAGATTGCTCTCGTATGGGCTCTGTGCTGTGACAACTCAAACAATCTTGCAACTGTTTATATTATGCACATTTCTCCATCTCTGTCACTTTTAATGCATCCACCAGTGGCCACTAGATGGCACATTTGTGCTTCCTTTGTAACATTAATCCTTATTAAAGCTACTCAGTTATTCAGTCAGGAGTGGTGACTGATTTTCTCCTTTTCTTTAGTTGTTTGATTTCCAATTTGGACACAGACTGCAGTAGGAATATTCGGTTGCTGTCACTTTAAAACCTAATGCACAGATCCAATATAACAATACATATCTGATTTTCTCCTGCTTAAAGGCCTTTCCACACTGAGCGCGAATATCAGACGCGATGACGCGCTGGAATAAAACAACAGATTCCTATGGATGCTTCCACAGACCGCGAACATTTGCACACCGAAAAAGCGAATGTTTTTTTTTTCGAACCAGTCCGACGAATCTTTTCAGTTTCGCAAAGCGAAAACACGGGCCGTCCAATAAGATTTGAGCATTACATCACGTGGCTAGAGCAACTGCTGTTACCCAAAAGGTCGACCCGGTGGCGGTAAAAGCTCAGAAAACTCTATTCAGCACGAGCGTAAAAACACAGAAGTAGAGGACTTTCAACCAACATACAAAGAATATGGATGTTGAGTTGTCGTCGTTGGTGTCTGAACATAGAGATATATTTATATTCATATGATATATTTTCTGTATGTTTTATGCAGCTCATGGTATTTTTATAACAATAAAGGATGTTTATGACAAATGACAAGCAGATAGCGTTCAGTCCATTCCCAGATAGCAAGAACGTTTGGGCTAAATGTGTCTGATAGCTGTCACATTTGGCCTAGGTATGGCATGGCTCGAGCACATATGGGCCAAATTTTCTCCATATATGTTTTGCCATAGCTTTAGAAATGGAGGGAATTTTCTTTTGGATGACAATATGTTTTGAGGAATATGGTCCAGATGACAGCACACAAATGAGAGCCATACATGGCTTGGCTATGGCACACCATGGAATGTGTTAACTTATGGTTAACATTTGGCTTGTATTTGGAAAAACACATTGCTATTGGTTGCTTTGTATCTTCCCTTATTCCTATTGGTGGATTACAGAAATTTTGAAAATTTATCCGTTATTTCCCACTCTGCATCCTCTTTCAACTGCCGTTAAAAAGAAGATGATGACAGCCTTTGCCCTGCAGACACATATTATTCAGGTAAGTGCAGTTTTGCTGTTTTAAATGTTTTCTAGGGGTGTAATGGTAGATTTATTCGTACAGAAAATTGTACTGAACAAATACAGTGTCATTTTAACCACTGCACGTGCGGAACTTAATTCGTTTCAGTTCATATCTGTGAATAAATCCTCACTATACAGGTGCATCTCAATAAATTAGAATGTCGTGAAAAAGTTCATTTATTTCAGTAATTCAACTCAAATTGTGAAACTTGTGTATTAAATACATACAGACTGAAGAAGTTTAAGTCTTTGGTTCTTTTAATTGTGATGATTTTGGCTCACATTTAACAAAAACCCACCAATTCCCTATCTCAACAAATTAGAATATGGTGACATGCTAATCAACTCAAAACACCTGCAAAGGTTTCCTGAGCCTTCAAAATGGTCTCTCAGTTTGGTTCATTAGGCTACACAATCATGAGGAAGACTGCTGATCTGACAGTTGTCCAGAAGACAATCATTAACACCCTTCACAAGGAGGGTAAGCCACAAACATTCATTGCCAAAGAAGCTGGCTGTTCACAGAGTGCTGTATCCAAGCATGTTAACAGAAAGTTGAGTGGAAGGAAAAGGTGTGGAAGAAAAAGATGCACAACCAACCGAGAGAATCGCAGCCTTATGAGGATTGTCAAGCAAAATCGATTCAAGAATTTGGGTGAACTTCACAAGGAATGGACTGAGGCTGGGGTCAAGGCATCAAGAGCCACCATACACAGACGTGTCAAGGAATTTGGCTACAGTTGTCGTATTCCTCTTGTGCGTCTTACCTGGGCTAAGGAGAAGAAGAACTGGACTGTTGCCCAGTGGTCCAAAGTCCTCTTTTCAGATGAGAGCAAGTTTTGCATTTCATTTAGAAACCAAGGTCCTTGAGTCTGGAGGAAGGGCGGAGAAGCTCATAGCCCAAGTTGCTTGAAGGCCAGTGTTAAGTTTCCACAGTCTTTGATGATTTGGGGTGCAATGTCATCTGCTGGTGTTGGTCCATTGTGTTTTTTAAAAACCAAAGTCACTGCACCCGTTTACCAAGAAATTTTGGAGCACTTCATGCTTCCTTCTGCTGACCAGCTTTTTAAAGATGCTGATTTCATTTTCCAGCAGGATTTGGCACCTTCCCACCCTGCCAAAAGCACCAAAAGTTGGTTAAATGACCATGGTGTTGGTGTGCTTGACTGGCCAGCAAACTCACCAGACCTGAACCCCATAGATAATCTATGGGGTATTGTCAAGAGGAAAATGAGAAACAAGAGACCAAAAAATGCGGATGAGCTGAAGGCCACTGTCAAAGAAACCTGGGCTTCCATACCACCTCAGCAGTGCCACAAACTGATCACCTCCATGCCACGCCGAACTGAGGCAGTAATTAAAGCAAAAGGAGCCCCTACCAAGTATTGAGTAAATTAACATACTTTCCAGAAGGCCAACAATTCACTAAAAATGTTTTTTTTATTGGTCTTATGAAGTATTCTAATTTGTTGAGATAGTGAATTGGTGGGTTTTTGTTAAATGTGAGCCAAAATCATCACAATTAAAAGAACCAAAGACTTAAACTACTTCATTCTGTGTGCATTGAATTTATTTAATACACGAGTTTCACAATTTGAGTTGAATTATTGAAATTAACTTTTCCATGACATTCTAATTTATTGAGATGCACCTGTACATTATTACTAGGCTATATATTGCATCCTTTAATCGCAAGGTTTGTGTTTTGTTCTTTTCGATAAGAAACAATGTCTCATCATTAAAATTGTCTATTTTATCAGGAAATTCAACCCATAAATGCTGTTTTGATGCTCTTTGATGTGGTGTAACAGACCGCTGCAAGTGGAAGCGCGGAGAGCGTGTGAACGCAATCATTCCTTCCCTTTAATTCTCTTTTCTACTAGTTACAACCATTTATAACGCAAAATAAACACGCGGAAAAATGCCAATAAAACAACAATACCTTTACCTCGGGCAAGTCATTCAATGTCCACAGCTTGTTGCTAGAAAATTGCAATGTGCAAACTATATGTTTGCATACTTTTTTTTTTTTTTTTATTTATTTTTGTTTTTGTAGTGTTGGTCATTGTATCTAAAATATTTGAATTTAATAGATTGGGCTCTGTTGTTAATTGCAGTCTTTAATATTTTAGTAATGTGCTCGAATAGGGCTCCCTATTGTATAGCATTAGCTGAGATAGATTTTTTTATCCTTAAGAAAATTGTAATTATAATTGAGTTTATTTAAAGGCAGAGACACAAATTGTTCAGTAAACCACGGCTTATTAAAAAACAACAACAAAAAAACAAACAAACAAACAAAAAAAAACCTATTGTATGTTTTCTCCCCGTTGTACCAAAAATGTTTGAAACTGTGACTTCAAAACTGAGGTACCATTACACCTCTAATGTTTTCATTAATATTATGTACATTATTATTATTATTATTATTATGTCTAAAAATAGCTAAAAAAGTTTTAATTTAGAAAATTAAAATTTAAAAAGGGACTTCACAGCAGCACTTATGTCTTGGGTGGTAGAAAAGAATGTGTGCAGTGCTGATGTACAGTCATTTATGTGCTGGTCTTCAAATAGTATCTAATGTATGATACTAATTATGATATGCTAATGTTCTTTTTTCTCTTCTTTTTCCTGACAGACTGTGAGTGAGAAAGACTGGCGAAACTTACTAAAAGTATCAATTTTTGGACATTTATTCACTCATCTGATATTTACAAAATAGCACACTTCTGTTATGTTCTGTATTGTAATTCTGTTATTAAAATACTAAACTTTTTTTAAAAAAAAATGAGTGTGAATCCATTTTTGTGTTTAAGATGTGTTTAAGATTTACTGTGTAATGGGTATTTTAAATTAAAAAGATAGGTGTGGTGTAAATATGGCTGAATAATGGCTTTTGGTGTATCAGCCACATGTGGGCCACATAAGGGCCATCAGTCCTTTACAGAACTCAGCCATATAAGAATACCATATAAGGTCCATATATCAGCCACGTCTGTTTTTATTATTTGACTCACTCTGGGTTGGGTTATGGCACTGTTTTGGTTCAGTTCTGGCTAAAAGGATATGGACCAGTTTTGGGCCAGCGAATACGAACTAATCTGGGCCACACTTTAGCTGTTGATATGGGCCAGATCCACGCCAAAGGAAATTTGCTGACTGGGTTATAACATACAAAGAGGAATGTCTGCTTATTATAGAATCAAAATCCATTTTAGATCACAATCAGAAGTTCTTACAAATACTCGATGATGGTTTAAAGTGGGGTTTGAAAAAAAAAACAAAAAAAACAAAAATGACTGTGTTTATGTAAATACTCGCCAAGCTGGGCTTTTTAAAGGGTAACTAAACCCTAAAACAACTTTGAGTTAATGATCGGTAAGACTGTGTCTTTATTAGTGCTGTGCATTGATTCGAGTAAATGTTTTGACATTTCGTTATAAAGTGTTTTAATTCTAATAATATATGGTGTAAAAACATCTGAGTGCTGCCCTCTTCAGGTTGAAGGGTGGCTACTGCAGTTGAAATTTCCTATTGGACGTTGCATACCCCTGTGAGGTATGATGGCACTTACTAACCATGCCCCTGCACGAGCTCGGTTCATCCCTTCTGTCTCCGCTAGGCTCTGCCCACTTTTCCAGCATTTTTCAAATATTGCCAGTGGGTGGAGTTAGGCTCTGACCAGGGGTTTAGTTACCCTTTAAAATATTTTTGTATTTGATCATGTAGGCACACACCCGAAGCCCAAAGTACTTTGCTTGTCAATGCACAGAAAGCTGCCGGGTGAAGAGAGTCACTTTCATGGCTTAATGCACTTTTAATAACTCTTCTTTTATTATCAAGCACATCCCGCAGTTTAGCAACAGTACAATAGAATGAAAGAGCATCACTGTGAAGGAAAGGAAGGCGCGCTAAAAGAAATGCAGCACAATAATATTTTTACCTTTTTGTTTGGAAGCCAAAATAAAATTTAAATTTGATTCATATTTACAAGTTGTTAAAACTAAATTTTATCTTACCCAATGCAATGTTAGCTTTCTCCCCTGTGCCTGGCTGTGACATTACAATCCATACTCCTTGCCAAGAAAGATGATTAAAAATAAATAAATAAATAAAATAAAAATAAAAAATCTAATATGTTGTTCCTCTCTTGCTGATCCTAATCCACTATTTTTTGTTTTAAGATTTAAAGAATAGTTAGTAATATAATAATATTATTTAATTAATATTGAATAATATAAATGAACTCCAGGTGCATTTCACTCTCAATAAGATTTCATGCATGAGGTAACGTTTTCTTTCTTCAGCCTCGGAAGCCTCTTATGATTGTTTGATAAATTTTGACAACATTTAATCCAGGAGTGAAGATAAGGAGAAACTTACCCAGTGTCCTATATATAGAGGGAAACATAGCAGGCTAAAAGCAATATGTGAAATTCACTTAAGCAGCATACAAAAAGAACATGGATGTCTCACTACTTAGGCCAAGATTAAGAAGTATACATACCAGTGGATGCTTTACTATCCCATGGGGCCACATATTGCATAGTAGGAATAACCCATATACATTTTTACTGTTTGTTCTCTTTTACGTTCTTGTTCTCTGTTCTCATTTACTTTTGTTCCCTTTTTTTTTATGCAACTGACCATGAAAGACCAGTAATGCCTGTCACCCTCAACATGAACATGGCAATGCCTTCCTGGTGAGTTATAAACACTATTTTATTATATTTATTTTCGCTTTTTATTTCTCTAGTCCAGGAGATATGTGCAAAATTTGAGGTGATATGTTCACTTTTTCATAAAAGCATGAAACTTGGTACAATTGTACAGGTTTGGGCCCTGAACATTTTCAGAAATGGACCCATCATAAAAACACCTTGTGGTTGCCATGGCGACCATTTTACTTTCCGCTATAACCAAATGATGTATTTTGTGTCATGTCTCCTGAATCAAACATGATAACACAGAAAAGGTGATGTCTACCCCTATGTTTTGATGGTCAGTGATTACAATGATACCATATACAGCAACATAAACTGTTCAGGTGAAGAGTTAATGGTGAAATCAGCAATATGAGAAGGAAATCACAGTATCTGAGCAACACAGTATCACTGCATTTACAAAAGTCCATATTATTTCTATTAATGTTTCCTTTCTTTGATAATTAACTAATATTTTATTCAATAATACATTAAAAGATTGTTTTCAAGAATACTATCATATATTTCAGAGATATAAAAAAAATCATCTCAGGTAAGTGTATTTTTCCTTACCTCTCAGGCAGAGTCAGGTAAGTGGTAGTGTGTTTCCAATACATTCTTGTTCTCTCTCAACAATGCTCTAACATCACACGCAGACTGCAATCTTGCTAACCTGCGTCCTGTCTGCACTTCTTCTGCTGCACCTTTGTCATTTTCTGTGGGTCTCTGAAATTGTCAGTCAACTGTCAACAAACTTCATTCTGGGCATTGCTTCTCAGTCTACTCTTAGTATCTTGGGCTTGACTGAGACCTGGATTCGTCCAGAAGACTCCGCAACCCCTGCTGTTCTCTCTAACAACTTCCCTTTCTCTCACACCCCCCTGTCAGGTTGGAAGGGTACTGGTCTTCTCATTTTTAATTGGAAATACTCAACCCACTCTTCCCTATGCAATAAAAATTCTTTTGAGTTTCATGCAATTATGCTCAATTATTAAACTCCACATTTTAATGATTTATCGCCTCCTTCCTGGTCAACTGGGCACCTTTATAGAGAAGCTGTATGGGCTGCTGTCCTCATTCTCTGTGGATGGCAGTCCACTTGTAGTCTTAGGTGACTTTGAAATCCATCTGGAGAAGCCTTACACTGCAGACTTCCACGTACACTCCTAGCTTCATTCGATCTCAAACGGCTTACCACCACAAGCACTAACAAATCAGGCAACCAGCTTGACTTAATTTACACATGCAATTGTATCACAGACAAAATTTGGTAAAACCTCTAGACATCTCTGCCCATTTCTTTATTACATTTAACCTATATATTACTACCTGTGTGCCACCGATTCCTCTACCAGTTACTTAAGCTCCCTTTCACCCTTCTATCTTTCCTCTGTAGTGTCATCCTCTCTTCCCTCACCCACCCATTTCTTATCTCTGGATGTAAATACGGCAACTGACACTTTATGATCCACTTTAACTTCTTGTCAAGACAATATCTGTCTAGACAGGCCAGTGCATACTACCCCTTCTAACCTAAAATGTTGCCCCATGTATCATCATCTTTACTGTATTTTTGCTGAGCAGTCTTTTGGGTGGCTCACCAATGTACTAGATTTCTCTAATACAAAAAATTAACTAGGCTTGACCAAAATTTTTGTGGGGAAAATAATTTATTGAAGATGGTAGTGAAGCAGTTCTTCAATAGTGACGTTAGCACATGTCTTCCTTCAAACAATCTTAATCCTTGTATGAATCCTAGCTTGTCCCAAAGTTCTGTCTGTGGGATATAATTTTATACCCGAAGACAAAAGGGCTAGAAACAACAGATTCTATTAGGACCTTCCCGCTGGAGATCCTGCAATCTACAAGACGTTCCTGAGGAATGCTGTTCCTTTGTTATTCCAATGGAATGGACCATTTGGTTCACACATTTTGTAGACACAGTTACATTATTTCTTTCACAGAATGACCAACTGAACTTTAACCACTCAGGTTTCAGAAGCGGCCCTTCAACTGAGACTGCTTTACTGTCGGTCAGTATAGCCCTGCAGATTGTGAAAGCTGATTCCAAATCATCAGTTCTTATTCTGCTGGATCTATCTGCCACTTTTGACACTGTGAATCATCAGATTATCTTCTCACATGTAGGTCTTTCAGGGTTTCCTGGGTAGGAGAGGTATCCAAAGAACATCAACTGTTCATAAGGTTTCCTCGGGGATCAATCTTGGACCCCTCCTCTTCACCATATACACTACTTCACTGGGACCCATTATACAAGCACATGGTTTCTCCTACCATTGCTATGCTGATGACACACAGCTCTATCATTCTTTTCAACAAGACAATCCAATAGTAGCTGCATGGATCTCAGGCTGCCTGGCAAACATCTCGGCATGGATCAAGGATCATCACCTGCAGCTCAACCTGGCAAAGACTGAGCTTCTCATCTTGCCTGCCACTCCAACTCTACAGCACGATCATCCTGCTAGATTCATCAAAAATTATTCTTTGGTGACCAGCTGACCTTCAAGGACCATATTGTAAAGACAGCTCGATCAGGCAGGTTTGCATTGCACAACATCAGGAGGATCAGGCCCTTCCAAACAGAGCATGCTGCACAACTTCTTACCCAGGCCCTTGTCATTTCTAGGCTGGACTATTGCAATGGTCTTCTAGCTGG
Source organism: Spinibarbus caldwelli (assembly GCA_039654775.1). Classification (NCBI taxonomy): domain Eukaryota; kingdom Metazoa; phylum Chordata; class Actinopteri; order Cypriniformes; family Cyprinidae; genus Spinibarbus; species Spinibarbus caldwelli. The sequence continues at coordinate 36,912,311 of CM077220.1, forward strand.
GCTTCCATCATGCGCAATCAAACCTCGACAAATGTTTCAGAATGCAGCGGCATGACTGGTCTTGCATGAGCCCAAAAGGGCCCATGTCACACCTCTCTAATCTCCCTTCACTGGCTACCGGTTCAAGACATCAATGTCTTGACACTGGCGAGTTCAAGACATTGATGTTTGTGTACAGAACAGCCACAGGCTCAGCACCCTCCTACTTCCACTCAGTCGTACGAATCTACATCCTCTCTAGAAGCCTGAGATCTGTAAGTAAGCGATGTCTCGTGGTAACATCACAGAGAGGCATTTTTGTTCACCTTTCCTGGCTGGTGAAATGATCTTCCCACAATCGCAGTAATTAATAGAACACCCGACATATTATCTGACAGCAACACTAATTTAATCCCATACCCAACCCATTTGACTTAAAAACTGGTACCCGAACCGCACCTGCGTTAAGTCCTCCTACATGAGGTAGACAAAAGTCATTCATTAAAACCTTTATTCAAATTGTGAATAGATTATATACAGGACGCAAGCAAAGAGTGCTTCCTTTAATATAATCTCTACAGCTGTCAATCAGTGGCAGCGCGATTGTCTACATTGCTCAGCGTGTACTGGGCCGAGTCGAAATAGACTTGGTTATTGAACCCACAACCTGACCTTCTTGTCACTGTCCGGCCCGCACTCGCACCACACCCTACACATAAATATTATTCCACCCGTTACATCAAATATTAGTGGTTCACCTGCGTGTACCCGCCCACATGCAGGACTCTGGCTTCCCCCTTGTGGACAACATAATAGAAAACTCTGGCCCCAGAGAGTGATTGTAAATTAAATTTACATGAAATATGTTTGAAATTTCATTCTGCATCTTCTGAGAATTCATTGTAATCCTTCTCATAAAGTCACTGAATTAACCATTAACTGTTCACCTGATTGCGTTGCCGTCTGCGTGTGATGTTAGAGCGTTGTTGAGAGAGAACAAGAATGTATTGGAAACATACTACCACCTACATGACTCTGCCTGAGAGGTAAGGAAAAATACACTTACCTGAGATGATTTTTTTTTAATATCTCTGAAATATATGATAGTATTCTTGAAAACAATCTTTTAATATATTATTGAATAAAATATTAGTTAATTATCAAAGAAAGGAAAAATTAATAGAAATAATATGGACTTTTGTAAATGCTGTGATACTGTGATGCTCAGATACTGTGATTTCCTTCTCATATTTCACCATTAACTCTTCACCTGAACAGTTTATGTTGCAGTATCATTGTAATCCTAGACCATCAAAACATAGGGGTAGACATCGCCTTTTCTGTATTATCATGTTTGGGTCAGGAGATATGACACAAAATATATAATTTGGTTATGGCGAAAGTAAAATGGTCGCCATGGCAACCACAAGGTGTTTTTGTGATGGTTCCATATCTGGAAATGTTTAGGGCCGCAAACTATACAAGTGTACCAAGTTTCATGCTTTTATGAAAAAGTGAACATTATTTTCACATATCACCTGGACTACTCCTCTTTCCTACTACTTGTTTCACTTCTGTTTCAGTTTTTATAACCATTTCTTACTATGTGTAAGTAAGTTGTTGTTTTTTAGCATGTGTGTTTGGCTCAGTGTTATTTTTTTTAGGATTACTGATAATGTAGTTTGATTTTTATTTGTTATCTATTTTAATTTAAGTTGGAGTAATGGTTGTCATTTTATTACTTTTTTGATTATGCCTTTATAGTTTTTTTTATTAAGTTTTAGTTTTTATTTAATTTGAGTTATTTTAGTACTTCAACAAACTACATGGAAATGAAAGAATATTGAATTTATAAATGCATATATATGTATGCCATGGCAACTTATGCTCTACCAAAGGTGTTTGTAAGACCCCACTCTGAACTGCACAACCCAGAATCCAAAGCAGGCCCCAGAAGGCACCCAGCATTGCCACAATTTGAGGCCCTTCTACAGGAAGCCAATAGCCAGCGGAGGACAGAGACGTCACCGTGGCAACAGACCTAGGCCCCAGGCCAACCACTGGCAGAGACCATGGAAAAGGCCACCCTCATCCGGCAAACACCACGGCATGTCCAACGACAGTCCACCACAACATCCTCCTTCACACCCTTCACACAGGTGCCAAACGGATGCTGCACAAGGACAGCTGGACACGCCTACTTCTGAGTTACAGGAGCTGCTGACACTAGCAAAAGAGCTCCTTGAACAAAACTCAACTGAGGAGTACTGGGAAAGACAAACTTCTGACTCCTTGCCTGACGCAACACAGCAACGAGACAACTCCAAGCACCAATCGGATAAAGTCAAACGAAGCCAAGGTGAACTCAAGGTCACAAATGTACTGAAATATGCTTGCAGACCACAAGATGAACAGACAGGGGAAACACAACACAGAATTTCCCCTGACAAACAGGCCCAGGCCCCCTTAGCCAAGAGTCCAAACCTGCGAGGGGGGGCGAGAGCCCACTGTTCACACTTCACCAGCCAGCAACCACAGGGGGGTGGGGCAGGGACCCTTCCAGAGGATCACTGCAGGCGCACACACCGTGTGGCCCCACAGACCCCAACAAGCTGGCCAGAGACAATACAACTGTCAACCTAAATACTGCAGAAGGCCACCACACTTGCCTGCCTGCAAACATGAACTTTTGTGCTTGAACTCTGCCCAATGTGACCACACGAGACAGACTATCTCAGGATCACCTCCAGCCTTGAAACTCAACATCCTGTACCAGCAGTCTGAACCTGTCAAAGCGGATTACAAAAACTACAAGAAGCCTGCTACAGCCAGCTCTGAATCTACGGCAGATGACAGAACAGGCCACAAGGGAGGAAGGCTTCAACTCCAGAACCTTCTCTCCTCCTGAAATCCGCATCACATTATGAGTCACCACCCAAGCGCCATGGCCTTCCCCCGCACAATGACCACCTGACATCTGCGGAACTCAGCCAATATGGCCTAATGAGAACACAGCGCTGCCTCCATAGAGACTGTTAAAATCCTGCCTATCTCTGCATAGTACCCAGAACTGATTCTGGAGAGCACACGGGCCAGCAACAGAGATCTTGAGAACATTAAAGGGACTGATCCTGAGAGCGGCCTCACTGGCCGGACGAGCAAAATGTATCAGCCTATCAGACTCCTTTTAACTACGAGTGGCATGAGAAACCAACAACCTACCAGAATGCCCTCCTATTCAGAGAAACGCCAGCTGGTCATGGCACCCAGACAGCACATCAGCAGACGGCCGACCACCCATGACAGGCCCTCTTTTCACCAACATAGACCTGCTGTATTGTTTTGAGCCCCAAAGGACTTTAAGCATTCAAAGAAATGGACTCAAGTGCGGGAACGTTCACCTTTCCAGCCAGCGAAACTCCGGGCTGAAGTGCAAGATCCCCTGCCACTCCAGCCAGACAGGTCACCCCGACAGACTGTAAGGTCGCCGAGGTCATGGGAAAATCTCACAGCCAGCCATGAGGACATGGCCTGAAGCCTCACACGCTTCAAAGCACTCACCGAGCACACACCAGACCTGCCTTCGCAAACAAGTGCACGAGTTTCCCTATGACACCTTGCAACCCCCTGGGGAAGCCCTGTCAAGTGCAGGAACTTCCTGCAAGATCATACCAGTCGTTTACTCTGGTGGAAATATGAGACTGCAGTACCAGCATACACAAAAGGGGAACAGGCAGCGACAGTGTGACACACAGACAGCGTTGCCAAACCCTCAACCACACACCTTCCAGGGAATGGAGGGAACCTGGCCACACTCTGAGCCACACCCCCTTTTCTAAGAGACTTCCTGCACCTGCTGACAACTGCCAGTGCCAAAGCTGCTCTTCACAAGAGGCAATGATGCAGAGCTAATGTCAACTACGTGGACTCACTCAAGATCACATTACATTATCAAACGCAAATGACATCTGCATTCTACACCATGCCTGATTTACCCTCATCCCAAGGAGTTTCATCTGACAACTGGATTCACCAACTACTGCCTTAGTCCTGGTCTACACCAACAACACGGCCAGAACTAAAGGGGGGTTGCCACTTCAGCAGAACACTGCTCCCACTGGAGCACTAACTACTCAGATGACAAAAGAGCCCTGCTCTGCACTTCACGAACCATCCAGCGATTCTCCATTTACAATGGAACATGGAAAGTGATCACAGAGACGTGCCACCAACCTGTAATTGGCCCTCAACAGCCAAAGCATCCGTACAGAAGACCAACACACCCAAAGCCACGTGGTCAATGGCCTTTTGAGGATGCAATGTTGAGGCACGGTGTGCCCAGAGCGGGTGTTTTGTGGGTTAACAGCAAACCACTCCCACAGCAACACTTCAGGTTGGACTCCCAGTCATCACAGTACAAGTGACAGCCATCCTGATCACCCTTTTAAATCGCATCGGCTCAAGTCAAGTCAAGTCACCTTAATTTATATAGCGCTTTTAACAATACAGATTGTGTCAAAGCACTTAACATTATCAAATTGGAGGATAGAGTGTCAGTAATGTATAATAATAAGATTAAACACTCAATTTTCAGTTAAAGGCATTTCATTATTGAATTCAGAGATGTCATTGTCTAGCTCAGTTTAGTTTAAATAGTATCTATGAAATCAAATTGACGATAATCGTTAGAAATTAAGTGTCCCCAACTGAGCAAGCCAGAGGCGACAGCGGCAAGGAACCAAAACTCCCTCTGTGACAGAATGGAGAAAAAAACCTTGGGAGAAACCAGGCTCAGTCGGGGGGCCAGTTCTCCTCTGGCCAGGATATTATTATTTATTTTTTTACTTATTGTTTTAATTAAATTTTAAATGTATAAATGTATTATATTTCTGTTTTTATATTGTTGCAATTTCTAACAATAATAGTATTATGTAGTTAGGTATTTTATTATATTATAGTTATTTTGTTTAATTTTAAGTTTTATTGTATTTAAGTCGAGGTCTTCACTGGGGATATGTCCCCGGGGCTTATCCAGGTGTCCGGCCTCCGCCGACGGTCAGGGTCGCAGACATCATCTCCCAGCGCCGATCCACCATCTGATCTGGACACGGACTGAGAAACAGAATAATAAAGAAACAGACAAATATTAGCGTAGATACCATTCTTCTTACGATGTAACGAGTACATCGTGTGTTATGAGGAGTGTTCCCGGTTCCGGTTGATCTAATTAATGCAGCCTAACAATCCTTTAACGGATTTGAATAATAGAAGTGTATTAGTGTGTTATGTGTAAGCCAGGTTAAAGAAATATGTCTTTAATCTAGATTTAAACTGACAGAGTGTGTCTGCCTCCCGAACAGTGTTAGGTAGATTGTTCCAGAGTTTGGGCGCTAAATAGGAAAAGGATCTGCCGCCCGCAGTCCATTTTGATATTCTAGGTATTATCAAATGGCCAGAGTTTTGAGAACGCAGCAGACGTGGAGGACTATAATGTGATAAGAGCTCGCTCAAGTACTGAGGAGTTAAGCCATTCAGGGCTTTATAAGTAATTAACAAGATTTTAAAATCTATCCGATGTTTGATAGGGAGCCAGTGCAGTGTTGACAGAACCGGGCTAATATGGTCATACTTCCTGGTTCTAGTAAGGACTCTAGCTGTTGCATTTTGGACCAACTGTAGTTTATTGATCAAGCGTGCAGAACAACCACCCAGTAAAGCATTACAATAGTCTAACCTTGAGGTCATAAACGCATGAATTAGCATTTCTGCATTTGACGTTGAGAGCATAGGTCGCAATTTAGATATGTTTTTGAGATGGAAAAACACAGTTTTACAGATACTAGAAACATGGCTTTCAAATGAAAGATTGCTATCAAACAGCACACCTAGGTTCCTAACTGATGAAGAAGAATTGACAGAGCAGCCGTCAAGTGTTAGATAGTGTTCTAGGTTATTACATGTGGGGTTTTTAGGTCCGATAATTAACACCTCTGTTTTTTCAGAATTTAGCAGTAAGAAGTTACTCGTCATCCAGTTTTTTATATCGACTATACATTCCGTTAGTTTCTCAATTTGGTGTGTTTCACCGGGCCATGAAGAAATATAGAGCTGAGTATCATCAGCATAACAGTGAAAGCTAACACCATGTCTCCTGATAATATCTCCCAAGGGTAACATGTAAAACGTGAAAAGTAACGGCCCTAGTACTGAGCCTTGAGGTACTCCATACTGCACTTGTGATCGATATGATACCTCTTCATTTACTGCTACGAACTGATGGCGGTCAGATAAGTACGATTTGAACCATGCTAAGGCACTTCCACTAATGCCAACAAAGTTTTCTAGTCTATTCAAAAGAATGTTGTGGTCGATAGTGTCGAACGCAGCGCTAAGATCCAGTAGAACTAATAAAGAGATACAACCATGATCAGATGATAGAAGCAGGTCATTTGTAACTCTAATGAGAGCAGTCTCAGTACTATGATATGGTCTAAATCATGACTGGAATTCCTCACAGATACCATTTTTCTCTAAGAAGGAATATAATTGTGAGGATACTACCTTTTCTAGTATCTTTGACAGAAAAGGGAGATTTGAGATCGGTCTGTAATTAACTAGATCTTTGGGGTCAAGTTGTGGTTTTTTAATGAGAGGCTTAATAACAGCCAATTTGAAGGTTTTGGGGACATATCCTAATGACAATGATGAATTAATAATAGCCAAAAGAGGATCTATGACTTCTGGAAGCAGCTCTTTTAGTAGTTTAGATGGAATAGGGTCTAACATACATGTTGTTGGTTTAGATGATTTAATAAGTTTATACAATTCTTCCTCTGCTATAATAGAGAATGAGTGGAATTGTTCCTCAGGGGATCTATAGTGCACTATCTGATGCGATACTGTAGCTGACGGCTGCATGGTTACAATTTTATCTCTGATAGTATCGATCTTGGAAGTAAAGTAGTTCATAAAGTCATTACAGCTGTGCTCTTGGGAAATGCCAACACCTGTTGATGCTTTATTTTTCTCACAAGAACTGCATCAGAGAACTCACAAGAACTGCATCAGAGAATTCCTCATTTACACAGACACAAATTATGCTAAGCTCAGCTTCACATGCCACCTCCTTGGCTAGGAAAAGGATGAGTTTGCCACAATGAATAAGAAGCCAGTCAAGCATCAACACCTGTCCCAGGCGTGCAACAACATCACAAGTGCAATGCATGGTGAGCTATGGTCTCAACCAAGACCGACCCACCCACCCACCCACCCATGACACGACACGACACTATGTCCCTGATGACCACACTACGCAAAAAAAAAAAAAGCTTGTGGTGCCACAGTGACAAAGGGGGGAGGGGGAGTCATGTTAATGCATGCCCACAACGGACCTTGTGCTGGACACCACAGTACCAGAGACACTTATGAGACACTAAAACAAATGGCATACGGGGCTGGCATACAGCAAGATGTGGCGGAATGTGTCAGAGCATGTCAGTTTGCTGTCAATCCCAAACAGCAAACCTGAACCACAAAGCCCCATGACAACACATTCCACTTTGGGTTCGCAATCACTGTAATGACACTTAGCTGTCTCACCACATATGGGCCTATAACACCATACATATCTGTGTCAATCCTCACTTTCCAGTCTGCCAGCGTGTCACAGACTGCAAACCCCACTGCCCAAGGAAGAGATGTGAACACCTGGCTAAGAGGCATTACTGATAGCCTCACCCACAAGACCACCTGAAAAGGAATTAGAGCCAAGAAAAGCGGAGCCCTCATCAGCATCACCACCGCTGAGCAGAACAGAGTCCCCTATCCAAGAATTGCTACACGATGGAAGAAGTGAATGGCTGCAAACCAAAGCATCGCCAGCCTTCACCACAGAACTCTTCCCTTCTAACAAAAGAAGAAAGCCCATCCATGCAGACCCCGAAACTGCAGAGGAGATGACTCTCAAAGACCTTGACAAACTGGCTAAAACATCACCCAGTTTGACTGAACGCTACAGTATCCAGAAGTGGAAGCTCACGCGACTGACAGAGACAGGTTATACCTCCTCAGACACTCATCCAGTCCTGAGAGTCAATGTGGTGCAAAGGTCCATGAACAGGTGCACAGCTGCACTTCCTTGGACCTTCAAACGGAACCACCAGAGAAGAGGGACCCAGGTGGAGACAATTCTGAACCTGACCAAGGTTCACACCCAAGCTGAGGATCCAAAGGCTCAGGAAAATTAGAAACCACCTGTCATCCTCTCTGATCCACCTGCCATCTGACCATCAGGATCCACCTGTCATCCGTCCTTCATGATCCACCCACCAACTCACTTCAGGACGACAGGTGACACTGCCTCGACACCTGCTGCACAAGCTCGAGGAGCCGCATCTTGCTACAGCTTACATCACCACAGCACCACAACCACTCCTGGAGGCAACCAACAGCCCGAGAGCCACCGCTGTCTCCCAGCCATGAGTGGCAGGTGCGCGTCTGATTGTTCTGCATCTTTAACATCGCTCGCTGTTGTCTATTGGATGGACAACAACGTTCGAAAGGGGGAAATTATGTAGCATTTGGACCAATCAGACACACAGTTGTTCATCAGATTTAACAAATCAAATTAGTTATTAGATTAACAACTAACCACAGACCCCTCACCCCACATTCTGAGTGCCGGTATGTCTGTGATGACTCCAGGCCCCCCCGGTGCCATGGCAACCTATCTGATAACACTAGTTTTATTGGTCAAAGGAATGCGGGCAGACCTCATTTTCACTTAGGAAAGAGACATGTAATGCACAAAAAAATGGACTCTTCTCTATTTAATTCATTGAAAAATCTTTCTTTGAATGAACCCACATATCCTCAGGTCATTGTGTATTTTGTTACTGTTCGTGTATATTGTCGTTTTGTACTGTATCCTGTTTTATGCACGTTTATGATAGATCACTAGTTAATATTACCTCACTTATATCACGTTTGATCTCTATCAATTCGTTTTCGGATGATCTAAATGACAGTGTTTATTACATGTTGATACCTATGCAACATATTAGTGTTCTAAGAATCTTTAATAGTTCTTTAATAGCAACCCCATGCAAATTGCCATGCTCAGAGACAAAGAGTCGTAAAACCTTCCCTCCAAAGAGAAGGGAGCCCATTGGCTCTTTGACTCCCCAGAGGTGTGACCTCTATACCAGATAAAGGTCTCATTCACAGGTCCGGCCCTTGCGTCTAAAAACCTCTCTTCTAAAAAACCTTTTTCTAAAAACTTCTGCTGCAAGAAAAAGCTCTTCTGCGGGCGCGCCCGGTCGGCCCAACATAGAGCCTGGGAGATGACTCTTGACCACAAAGACCCAGTCTGCGGATCTGTTAGACCCTAAGAGGATGAGCAAGATGTGAGCTGGAACTCTTCTGGACCCTTAAGTTATTGTGCCAGGTTTATGACCTTGTCTTTCCATTCAATCAAAGCTCCTCGGACCTCAGCAGATCCCTTTCTTAACTCTTTTTCCTGGAAGACATTGCTACCTCAGAACATCTTTGGAATTCATCACTCTTCAGCCCGGAAGAACGTGATCGCGAGTCCAAAAACCTTGAAACCATCGAGACTTTTCATCCGAGACTGCATTCCGTCACGACAAAAGGAAGTGCAAGTATTGTACATTTAACTAAACGAAACAGAGGTTTAGTATAAGTTATAGACCCCGTTATAAATGGCGCTGATGGTTTTACTCAGGTGGTTAAATGACTTTTTCCATAACTGCATTCTCTGGTTTTCCTGATGGTTTCATCCATCTCCTCTCATTAGCCCTTTCCCCATGTATGAGCGATTGTATGTTTGTGTGTTTGTTATTCGTTGTTTGTTTAGATTAGATATGTGTGTTAGCGTTTAGTTAATAAAACTCTTGTGCACAAATTACATGAGTTTCTGATTCTGCCTTGCATATTAATGTCCCTTTACGATTTTGACCCTTGCTACATGCTCTAATGCATTAATAGGAAGATATTTTCTGTGGCCACAGAAATATCCTTTCTTAGAGTTGATATGAATTTACGCTGAATGTTCGCTGGGCGAACAGATCAGCTTATGGCAATTTAACTCTGCGACAGTTATTACTGTCAGCCGATATAAATAACTGTAATTAATCATAATTAATTGCAATCATTTATATACAATTCCCTTTTTTGAGCTAATTTGCTACATGTGTGTGTATATATATATATATATATATATATATATATATATATATGTATGTGTGTGTGGTTGTACATACACATACAGTGGTGTGAAAAATTTATTTTTTTTGCATGTTTGTCACACTTTAATGTTTCAGATCATCAAACAAATTTAAATATTAATCAAAGATAACACAAGTAAACACAACATGCAGTTTTTAAATGAAGTTTTTTATTATGAAGGGAAACAAAAACAAAATCCAAACCCACATGGCCCTGCAGGGCTCTACAGTGCGACCATTTCAGTTGCATTTGCGACTGAAAACTACTCCGTGCGACTGAAAAAATATTTAGGAGCACCTGTGCGACTGACCCGATCAGCATATTTGTGTTTGCGCTGAGGGAGCTTCAAAGGTTTCTAACGTACTTACGTGTATTTGCAGGGTTGAGTAATGTATCACAGACGTATTCTCTCATTATAACAAAGTGTAGAGAGTGTAAATAAGAGATTAACTGTGCAGTGTAGAGAGCTGCGTTGATTATAATGGGAGTTTTGTGAGATCGTGATGAACTAAGGAGAGTGACAGCTTGCAAATGTGATATTGATTTAATGTAACAGTTCATTAAACAAGAAGTTAATATTAAGTGACTTATATTGTCTGACTACAACACTATTGCCTTATTTTGCTCTATTTCGTCAATGAAAATAGTTTCAGACAAAGTCACAGCTGAGCCGCTGCGCATCTCCATTCAAACACAGCTGTTTCGTTTATGAATGAACTGCGTTTTTAAATGAATCTAGTGAGTCAATGATTCAATTACCCATTCATAAAGACAGTCAGATGCTTCCTTCCTAAATGAATCAGCCGTTCGAACGAATCAATTAAATGAATAATTCAGTGATAAAATCAGTAACTTGACGCTACCTGCTGGCAGTTTTATTTTAATTTTTTAAAGTATCTTTTCTGTTATTTAAATCATTTAATATTTCTATATTCAAAATTGTATATTTAAAACATTAACCTCAACATGAATTTATGAATTGCACTCATGCACTCATTGCACTCATGCAGCCTCATTAAATGTCTGAAAATACACCTACAAGCCACTTTTGTGTTCTTCTGTGCCACCTCTGTAGTACAAATTTAGTTCTAGATTTAATTTTATTGGTAACATTCTTATTCTACCTTCTTATTCTGTTGTTTTAATTAAAAATGTTAAAAAGCTTATATATATTTTTGAATTTGACAAAAGATGACATACTTTTAATAAAGTTAGAAAAATTCCGTTACAAAGGTAAAAACAAAATTCCTTGTAAATCATTTTAAGGAGTCAAGGTTATTTTTTTGATAGAATTTTTGATTATTGATTAGAAGGTGCTCCTAAATTTTTGACCGTGCTCCTAAAATTTTAAATTAGGAGCACAAGCGCTCCTAAAAGAAAAAGCAAGCGTAGAGCCCTGCCCTGTGTGAAAAAGTGCTTGCCCCCTAAACCTAATAACTGTTTGGGCCACCCTTAGCAGCAACAACTGCAATCAAGCGTTTGCGATAAGTTGCGATGAGTCTGTTACAGCGCTGTGGAGGAATTTTGGCCCACTCATCTTTGCAGAATTGTTGTAATTCAGCCACATTGGAGGGTTTTTGAGTATGAACTGCCTTTTTAAGGTCATGCCACAGCAGCTCAATAGGATTCAGGTCAGGACTTTGACTAGGCCACTCCAAAGTCTTCATTTTGTTTTTCTTCAGCCATTCAGAGGTGGACTTGCTGGTGTGTTTTGGATCATTGTCCTGCTGCAGAACCCAAGTTCGCTTCAGCTTGAGGTCACAAACAGATGGCCGGACATTGTCTTTCAGGATTTTTTGGTAGACAGCAGAATTCATGGTTCCATTTATCACAGCAAGTCTTCCAGGTCCTGAAGCAGCAAAACAGCTCCAGACCATCACACTACCACCACCATATTTTACTGTTGGTATGATGTTCTTTTTCTGAAATGCTGTGTTACTTTTATGCCAGATGTAATGGGACACACACCTTCCAAAATGTTCAACTTTTGTCTCGTCAGTCCACAGAGTATTTTCCCAAAAGCATTGGGGATCATCAAGATGTTTTCTGGCAAAACTGAGACGAGCCTTTATGTTCTTTTTGCTCAGCAGCGGTTTTCGTCTTGGAACTCTGCCATGCAGGCCATTTTTGCCCAGTCTCTTTCTTATGGTGGAGAACCTTAACTGAGGCAAGTGAGGCCTGCAGTTCTTTGGATGTTGTTCTGGGGTCTTTTGTGACCTCTTGGATGAGTCGTCGCTGCGCTCTTGGGGCAAACACTTTTTCACACAGGGCCATTTTGTTTTCCCTTCATTAAAAAAACCTTCATTTGATTGGATTTTGTTTTCCCTTCATAATAGAAAACTTCATTTAAAAACTGCATGTTGTTTACTTGTGTTATCTTTGATTAATATTTAAATTTGTTTGATGATCTGAAACATTAAAGTGTGACGAACATGCAAAAAAATAAAAAATCAGTAAGGGGGCAAACAATTTTTCACACCACTGTGTGTGTGTGTGTATGTATATAAGTGAAGTTTTTAATAGAAGATTACTGTTTTTAATTTGATTAATATGCACCAATGAATCATGCACACAAAACTTTTAAATTTTAAACAATCTAATGTAGAATTTTTAATAAAAAAAATGTCAAATAAATTAACAATTGTAATAATAATTCAATTGTATTCTGATTTATTTTGTCTCTGCAATTTGTGTGTTTATGCTGTAAAAACATTAACAGGTTATGAATGAATAATTTGCATGTCAAGTCAATGCAAGCTACAAAAATTGTTAGGAACAAATGCAGTCCTACCCCCCTCCAAAATCTTCTGGCCCTTGTCCCTCTGATGGCTGAAAATCAAATTATACAGTGGTGTGCATGCAGAGACAGGGAATGGGGCAGCCAGGAAGCCATAATGACATGGCCAATTGCATTGTATCAGGCAACAAGGGGTCAAGAGGGGTCTGTGCGTGCAGCGGATAGGGGGCTTTGTTCACCATGATGGCATTAAGAGAGAATTGCACGCAGGGTCGAGTGACCGCAAAGACTGGGGGCTGAATCGGGCCCACCCAATCATCAGTTTGGGAGATGAGAGTGACACGAAAACTGACATTATCCAGAGAGGAAAGCAGAGGGGGTTCAGAGATCCAAATCTGCAGAACCCCCTCACATAGCCCAAAACGCCCAACAGCTCACCCTCTGATAGGCAACAGTGACCCCTCCAAATCCCATTTTAAGAAGGGCAGGAAAAGTACTATTTTTCAAACACTTTTTCACACAGGGCCATGTGGGTTTGGATTTTGTTTTCCCTTCATAAAAAAAAAAAAAAAAAATCTTAATTTAAAAACTGCATGTTGTGTTTACTTGTGTTATATTTGATTAATATTTAAATTTGTTTGATGATCTAAAACATTAAAGTGTGACAAACATGCAAAAAAATAAAAAATCAGGAAGGGGGCCAACAATTTTTCACACCACTGTATATGTAGTTGTTTTTTGGTGTTTGGCTTAGTGTTATGTTAGAATCATTATTATACTCTTATACCTTTTGTTCTTTAATATTTTGAATTGTTTTTAGCTTTATTTTATTATTTTTTTTTTTGTTTTCATTTAAATGTTAAGTTTTGAAATTTTGTTGTATGCATTTGTCATTTTTATTTAATTTCTTTATTTTTTTTTAAATGTGTATATATTGTATTTATAAAGTTTTAGCTTTTTTTTGTTGTTATTTTAATACTACAATTGATTGCTTCTGTTGTCCTCATTTGTAAGTCACTTTGGATTAAAGCGTCTGCTAAATGACTATATATATAATTTTCCATGTGCTTTCTACAGCATTAGCCTACATAAGTCTTCATCTGTTACATATTTCACTGATTAAAATTTTGTGTTACTTTTAGGTTTGACATAGTTAGTCTCAATCCTGATGCAGAGGAAGATGAAACTGGAATTAAAAGAGCTGCTGAAAGCAGTTAAGTATAATATGAAACTGCAGTGTAAGAATAACAACATAATCTGCCATTAAATGTGTAAACTACTGTTTTAAATTTGTTCACAGTCAAAGCACTGATTGATCAAGAAGTTAAAAATGGTATTCCATCTCATAGAATTGTGTTGGGAGGGTTCTCTCAGGTAAGGCAAATCTCTCTTCTTTTTTTCCCCCCTCTCTTTGAAAACTTAAACATTGCTTTTAGTATACTAAAATAAAAAAAGAAGCTTTTAAAAAATAAATAAAATTTAAATAACTCAAAATTAAATCAAAACTACATCTCAGTCAGGATGACTACCATCAAATATTATTGACAAATATTATGTCATCATAAGTGTCATAATATAAGTTTATTAATAAGTGGTAAGTTAATAACCAGATAAACCAAAAGCAACCAATATCTTGCCAGCAGCCAAATAAGCAATGAGCATAAAATAGAGAAGTTAAGCTGCGTTGTAGACATTCAGAGATGGGCATAGGGTGAATGTCACATCAGATGTGACACGGATGCTTTGATCTTCTTTGGGAACATTACTGGGAAGGCTGATTTTATTCTGAATCTTTGCTTTCAAGACTCTGTAAGATCAAAAAAGAATAGTTCACCCAAAAATGAAAATTTTGGATTATATACCTGCAATTTGGTCAGAAGCGACCGTTTAAAGTTAACTGTTTTTTTTTTCACTGCACAATATGTTAATTACAGGACTGTTGTCATGTTGATTATTTGTAGATTATTGTTATGCTTTTATCAACTGTTTGAACTCTCATTCTGACAGCACCCATTTATTGCAGAGGAACCATTGGTTAGCAAGTGGTGTAATGCTAATTTTGTGTAGTGATTTGGTCCATCTCAAACCATTTTATGGCATACATGAGTGCACATGCTAACAAAGTCCAGGAAAATGTACGCGAAAACTGTGTATTATTTGCACGCCAACAAATTGCGTATCATATGCACGCCAAAATCAATTTCTGCATATCAATAGCACGGCTTTCTGTTTGTATTTGGCATACTATTTATACGCATTTTCATGAGACCGGGCTCAAATGTAATGCTGCATTACAGCCTGTAGGAGATCCTTGAACGGACACACATATACAACGAACAGACTCATTTCAGAGGAATGAGTGAATCTCTGGTTTCACCTCTGAGAGTCGTAAAAGTAACTAAGGATCCAAGACGATGCCTAAGTGTCTGGACCAAGATCCTGTCTTGTTAATCCTTATCCCTCCAGAGATCAGAATTGCTAAAGAGAATCAACTTCACCAACGCAGAACAAAGGAAACTTCTGGTGGGAAAGATACCAGATCCAGATGGTAAATGGACCCTTGACAAGCCAACGTATAAATTGACAAACTTATCAACAAACGCGCGATGGATTTACAGTTGTAGGCCTGACTTAAGCATAGTCATATCACCCTGCAGCCCAAGACTGGTTGCCCACTGAAGCTAAGCAGGGCTGAGACTTGTCAGTACCTGGATGGGAGACCTCCTGGGAAAACTAGGTTGCTGTTGGAAGAGGTGTTAGTGAGGCCAACAGGGGGTGCTCACCCTGCAGTCTTTATGGGCCCTAATGCCCCAGTATAGTGACGTGGACACTATACTGTCAAAAAGCACCGTCTTTCGGATGAGACGTTAAACCGAGGTCCTGACTCTCTATGGTCATTAAAAATCCCATGGCACTTCTCGTAAAGAGTAAGGGTGTAACCCCGGTGTCCTGGCCTGATTCCCTCCACTGGCCCTTGTCAATCATGGCTTCCTAATAATCCCCATCCACTGAATTGGCTCTATCGCTCTCTCTCCTCTCCACCTGTAGCTGGTGTGTGGTGATCGCACTGGTGCCGTTGTCCTGTGGCTGCCGTCGCATCATTCAGGTGGATGCTGCACACTGGTGGTGGTTGAGGAGAGACCCCCCCCACATGATTGTAAAGCGCTTTGGGTGTATGACAATACACAATAAAGCGCTATATAAATGCATCATTCTTTCATTCATTCATATGCCAGAACTCCCCTCCCGGACACCCTCTGACCTCAGGACACTCGCGGCCCCTCCTTGGGTGCATTCCTGAAAATTTGCCTTTTCAGACAGACAAAGAAAACACGCAAAAGTGCGCCAAAAAATCCAAAAGACAATATTCAGGACTTTTAAGTAATGAAAATGTATTCCCAAATTATGTGTGTTATGCCTTAGATTTGCTTGATATGTTAGTAAAACATACGCTATTTTAATCTATCCATTATAAGGTCGGTACCATTTTAACCTATGTATTATGAGGGTATGAATCTGTGTGTGCGTCATGCTTGGTGTTAAACGAAAGTATATTTTATTTGCAACAACTCTGTGTGGATGAAATGTAGAAATTAGGTAAATCCCGTAACGTTATAACGTTTATCAAGATTATTAACAAAACCCTGCAAGGATTTTCGGTCACGTGATGACACGGGCAGCTCATTAATTTATGTAGAGAAACGGAGCCTAGGAAGCTGAGCTCCTCCTTGCAACAAGCGGATTGGTACCCCAGTTCCGGGGTGGGCCTGAAGTGGCCTGCTTAAATTCTAATGTTCAACTAAGGATCAGCTCTCTTTGCCATGGTTTGAAAACTGCTTCAACTTGTGTGCTCATACGCCACATCAAACCATCACCTCATTCCAAACTTCAAGCTCTTCAAGAAAACTTTCGTGACTTCTGAAATCTACAACTTCTGCAACCGAGAAAGGAAAGAAGAACTTTTAGCATGTCTCATCCAACCAGGCAACCCACCAATCACGGCCAGGGGTTCCCTAAGAGACGTCAGACAAACAACGGTTCGCCAGCCAATCAGCTAAGCCCGGGGATTCCCTCAACGAGACGAGGATAAGACTCGGCCGCAACCTTCTAAACAAGTAAAACAAAATGTCTTATCTATTGGCTGAAAACGGCGCAAAGTTGTTATTAATGGGAAAGATAGAAATAAGCTCTGTTTTGTTGACTTTCTGATAACCACCGAAGTTGAGACTTCCGTCATAACTCACAACTCTGCATAATTCCGTTGACTTGTGTGTGTGTGTGTGTGTGTGTGTGTGTGTGTGTGTGTGTGTGTGTGTGTGTGTGTGTGTGGTCGGTCGTATGTGTGTGTTTAGATAGTCTTAGTCTCATGTAATCTTAGAGGTAGTTCAATAAACTTGTCTCATTGTACAGAGCAGTGTCTGTGTTTTGTATTTGATCAGTTACTGCCTTGAGCTATCGACCCTTTGCTACCTTGCTCAAAATTGATAAATTACTATTTTGTTTGTTTTTATTGTTGGCCACAAAGCAAGATAAACAAAATTGTTAACATATACTGACTTTAATGTCTCGCTGGACGAGTCGTTAAAAGGTATAAATTATACGTTTTGATTAATATCAATTAATCAAAACAATATCTAGTCTTTACGATTCGATTTCGTAAAGCTAAAATTAAAATTAAAAGCTTAAATCAGAGATAAAAGTCATTACAAGCCACTTAAACTGTAGCAGCACACTTCTTATTTTCTGTCAGCTA
Source organism: Spinibarbus caldwelli (assembly GCA_039654775.1). Classification (NCBI taxonomy): domain Eukaryota; kingdom Metazoa; phylum Chordata; class Actinopteri; order Cypriniformes; family Cyprinidae; genus Spinibarbus; species Spinibarbus caldwelli. The sequence goes on from CM077220.1 coordinate 36,930,025, forward strand.
TATAGGCCTACTGTAGGCTAATCATCCAACAACAAGGTTCGTACGGTAATTAAAAACCTGGAAAAGTCATGAAATTTTAAATCAGCAATTTCCAGGGCTGGAAAAGTTTTAGAAAAATAAATAAACCCAGAAAGTTTTGGAAAATTCATGGAAATTTATTTTACAAATCTCTGTATAACAGAATATGTTTAATCAGGTCTTGAATTTCGGTGCGGGATTGCGCATATCAATCACAGTTTTTCTCATGTGATAGATGCAGCTTTCGAGTTTAAAATTAGGGAAATTCTTGCATACATTTATTCAATATAGCGTGTAGGTTAGATGAGTAAAAAAAAAAAATCCACACAGACTGTCAGATTAAATCAGTCATTTGAAAACCGTGTGAGTGATTCGGCTGCATCGCGTCTTCTCATCGACTCATCTCGTGTGCTCTACAAGAGTTGCTGCACGCTGTCATTTCGGGACAGATTACAGAACTAATCGGGTCACGTTGCATCGTCATCAAAATGTACATATAATTTTCACCTCTTTTTAAACACTTTTTAAGAAATTCGGTACTTGCGCACTCCAAAGGCACTTTTCTGCACGCTCCCGGTCACATCCAAAGCGTGCACGTGCAAAGCCACTTCGCAAGTATCTGATATTGGGTTATTTTTCGCAGTTTGTTGCACTTAAAGGTGCAATAGGTGATTGTCTTCAGAACCATTTTTTTGTTATACTGGTTGAAATTCTCTTCACATCCTGATAGCTATCATTAAGTTAAGTGGTCTAAATGTATTTATATGTATTTATATATTCTGTGGAAGGCGTAGGACCAAGAAATGTTCGTCCAATCAAAACGCTCATTCCGAGCATGTTTATTGACTTTCCTACCTGCCTGTTAACATGTGTATTTGCATACCTCTGCACACCCTGTTCGCGCAGACAGGATACGTCGTCAGCGTGTTCATGTACGCTGTGCAGACCATGGTGCAGACAGCGAGAATGTCAGGCAAACATCAACAACCTGATCTTCCTTCCTGGTATTGTAGTACTTTTACTTACAGTACTATAAGGTTTTCTCACCGGTGAATGACACATGATGTATTGTAGTGATGTTGTCTCTGGTCGTCTAATCTGTTCGCGTTCATGTGCTCAGGGGGCGTGGCTTTGGATGGTGATTTGCAGGGAGGGTGGGACGTTGACTTTGAATGAATGAATGAATCTTAACTCTCAACTCAACTCATACTTTATTTATAAAGCACTTTCAACACCACAACTGGAACCAAAGTGCTGTACAGAGAAGTATAAAAGAAAAAGAAGAAAAAAATATATATATAAAAAACTAAATGAAAAATAATAGAATTAAAAAACAAATAAACAAATAACCAACAAAAACATACACAGCTAAAAAGCATTATCAAAAGCTAAAGAAAACAAATGAGTTTTAATTGCACTCTGAAAAACACCCAAAGTTGGAGAAGATCTAATAGACAGAGGAAGGGCATTCCAGAGCCTAGGAGCTGCCACAGAGAAAGCACGATCACCTCTACATTTTAAACAAGATCGCGGAACCATTAGGAATAGTTGATCATTTGAGCGCAGAGATCTGCTGGATTGACAGACACTAATTAAATCAGTAACATAGTCAGGTGATAGACCATGCATAGCCTTGAAAACATACAACAACACTTTGTAATGAATTCTGTATCGTATAGGTAACCAATGCAGTTTGTTTAACACAGGAGTAATATGCTCTCTCCCCTTTGTACCTGTTAAAAGTCTGGCAGCTGAGTTCTGAACAAGCTGCAAACGAGAGAGAGAGTACTGATTCAAACCCAGATACAACACATTACAATAGTCCAAACGAGATGACACAAAAGCATGAACAACCTTCTCCATATCTTCAAAAGAGAGGATGGACTTCAACTTAGGTATTGACCTTAGATGAAAAAAACTATTTTTAACAACAGCATTAACTTGTCGGTCAAATTTAAGCTCAGAGTCAAAGATGACACCAAGGTTTTTTTTTACACAGGACCGTTTCTTCCCAGGAAACTGCCCCAGGCAGTCATAGACATTGTTAACATAACCCTTATTACCAAATAAAATCATCTCTGTCTTGTCTTCATTTAATTGAAGAAAATTATTTGCCAACCATCACTTAACCTCTGTCAGACATTCATGCAAAGACTGCAAAGAACATTTATAGTCCTGTTTCAAAGGTAAATAAATGTGTGAATCATCTGCATACAAGTGATAATGAAACCCAAATTTTTCAAAAATAAAACTCAATGGCAACATATACAGAGAGAATAAAATTGGTCCCAGAATAGAGCCCTGAGGAACCCCACAGACGAGAGGAGCAGTAGAAAAGGAGTAATCACCTAAACTGACTGAAAAAGTCCTATCCTTCAAATAAGAAGAGAACCATTTCAGGGCTAGGCCCTGAACACCAACATGATTCTTGAGACAAGCGATAAGTATATCATGATCGACTGTATCAAATGCTGCAGTAAGATCTAACAAAAGTAGAACAACACAACTCCCAGAGTCAACGCCTCTTAAGATGTCATTGGTGACCCTCAAAAGAGCAGACTCTGTACTGTGGCCAGCTCTAAAACCAGACTGAAACCTATCTAAGATATTATTCCTCTTTAAAAAATCATTTAACTGCTCCGACACAATTTTTTCCAATACCTTAGATATAAAAGGCAGCTTTGAAATGGGGCGAAAATTACTCATGTTGAAGGAGTCTAAACCATTTTTCTTAAGGAGGGGCTGAATAACAGCATGCTTAAAACTAACCGGAACAACACCAGATGAAAGACTATTATTCAAAATAGTCAAAATACTTGGACCAATAGTGTCAAAAACCTTCTTAAACAAAGAAGGAATAACATCACCTGGAGACCTGGTAGGCTTCATATGGGCAATTATATCTTTAAGCTACTGCAGGGAAGTAGGCAAAAAACTTGTCAACTGATTAATAGGATTAACAGGAATGATCAGATCAGTGCTAGTAGGCAAAAATGAATGATCAGAATGATCAGATCAATGCTAGTAGGCAAAAAAAACTTGTCAACTGATTAATAGGATTAACAGGAATGATCAGATCAATGCTAGTAGATAAAATTTGAGATCTAATTCCAGTGACCTTACCAATAAAATTTTTTTAAGAATGCTTCACATATATCAGCAGAAGGAATGAGTGATGGGGTGGCAACAGGATGGAGCACAGCATTTACAGTAGAAAAAAAGTACTCTAGAATTATGACAATTTCTGGAAATAATGGCAGAAAAATAATTTGCTCTAGCTAATTTGACAGCCCTTTCACTGTAAAAAAACAAAAAAACAAAAAAAAAAACAAAATAAATCTGTAGTTTTTACAAAAAAATTTTGGCAGCTGTGGTTGCCAGAATAATTTTGTAAAAAATACAGAAAAACTGTAAACACATTTACGGCCAAAAACTGTACATTTTACAGTATAAAAATGTAATTTACAAACAAGAAAATTTGAATGTAAACCAGTAAATTCAACAAAGCACACTGCTATTAAAATCTATTTTGTACTTTTAACACACTGACAACCACCATAATAATGCAAGTGGTAAAAGAGAAAGCCACATGAAGAGTCAAAGCACATCACAAGTAGCTTCACCACAAGCAGAAGTATATACTAATATATAGAAGGTGCACAGAGTCATTCATGCAAACACAAAACACCATCATGGTAACACACGATACTTAAATAATGCAATAAACTTTCATTAAACAACAGAAGATGTAGCATAAAGCCCAAATGTACTGATAACAAAAACTATAAAAAAAAAAACAAAAAACAAAAAAAAAAAACATGATTATTTAAACAAAATACTTTCAAATGTGGATTGTCACGCAGGGATATCAGTTTACAGTTTTTGACTGTAAATTATACATTGATTTGTTGTTTTTACTTCTAAAAACTGTACAATTAACAGCATTTTACTGTAAAATTACATGAAATGTCTGGTTAGATCTTTTACAGTTTTTCCCTGTATATAGTACGGGAACATACTGTTAACCTATTAACAGTTTTTTTTTTCCATAGCGTTTTTACAAAATTTTACAGTTAAAATTACAATTATTTTTTACAGTGTTGATATTTATTCAGACAGTTCTTCAAAATCTCATAAAAGACCTGTAATTTATCTTTAAGCCATTTACGTTCAGCCCTCCTGCACTCCTGCCTGAGAGCACGGGTAGAACTATTTAGCCAGGGCTGTAATTTAACCTTGTTTTTCCTAGCCTTGAATGGAGACACAACATCTAATATATCAGAGCAAGAGGCGTTAAATTGATTAACCTACTCTTCTAAATCCATACTATGACAGGGAGATTCAAACAAAGTGAATAAAGGAGAAACCTCGAAAGCTGCTGAAAAACTACTAGCTGTGTAAAGAGTGAGGACAAGAGATGCGACAGGGACAGGAACATAAAACATCACATGGAAAATTAGAGCTAAAAAGAACAGATTTATGATCAGAAAAAAAACAATATCAACAATTTTCAGATTATCAACAGAAAACCCCAAAGATAAAACAAGATCAAGAGTATGACCATGCTCATGGGTTGGACCAGAAACACACTGTAAAAGATCAAATGACTCTAATAAGTTTAAAAAATTTCTGACCAAGGTCATTGACGGGCAACACACATGTATATTGAAACCCCCCAAAATTTTAATTTTGTTAAAAGAGGGGACAATTGCAGATACAAGTTCAGAGAATTCTTGTATAAAATCCCCATGAGAGTTTGGAGGTCTATAAATTAAGACACATAGCACAGACTTAAAAGAATTCAATGTAATGAACTGAGATTCAAACGAACAAAAAGAGTCCGAGGGTAGAAGTCTACATTTAAACTTTTCTTTAAAAACGACTGCAAGACCCCCACCCTGGCCAATGGACCTAGGGGTACTGAAAAAACTGCAACCAGCAGAAGAGAGTTCAGAGAGTGAAGACATTTCGCCAGCTTTGAGCCAAGTCTCAGTAACAAATAAAAAATTAAGTTTGTGAGAGGCAAAGAGATCGTTCAAAATAAAAGTCTTATTTGCCAAAGATCTCGCGTTTATCAACGCCATTGTCACTGGAGTGGTATCAGAAGAAAACAGGGAAGATTGAACGAAAAAGTTTACCGGATTCCTGTCACGTAAGGAGTGAAGGTTTAAGTGGTTAACTCCACGAGTGGCCGACCGCCGCCTTGTGCGAACCGTCCGTGAGGACCGGGACATCGACGCCGGGGACGGGAAGGCAGGCACAAGACATGAACATCTCAGGTTCACCTCCTCGACCTCCGCCGCGAAGGACGGCGGTCCGATGAATGCAAATCTCCCGATCTTCTTTGATCTTACTAGGTCCCCAGCGCACTTCCCATGCTTCCTTCGGTGTTTCCTCCACAGGCACAAAAATCCAGGCAGGTAACAAACCTTCCTCAGCGCAACTGGCACAGCCACATACAGATGCCAGTCTTCTCTGGTATCGCGAAACAAACAATCAGGGCCAGTAGAGGGAATTTGGCCAGGACACCGGGATTACACCCCTACTATGAGTATCATGGGATTTTTAATGACCACAGAGAGTCAGGACCTCAGTTTAACATCTCATCCGAAAGACGGTGCTCTTTGACAGTATAGTGTCCCCATCGCTATACTGGAGCATTAGGACCCACACAGAGCACCCCCTGCTGCCCTCACTAACACCTCTACCAACAGCAAAATAGTTTTCCCATCTAGGTCTCCCATCCAGGTACTGACCAGGCTCAGCCCTGCTTAGCTTCCGTGGGCAACCAGTCTTGGGCTGCAGGGTGATATAGCTGTGGCAAATAATTGTATAATTGGCAAATAAATAGCTTTCAGTGCTATCAGGCTAAAATGAGCATTTTCCAAGATCTCCTACTGCACCTTTAAGCGGCAAAATACACACAAAATGACGTCAAAATGGCCGTCCTGGCGAGTATCCTTGTAAACACAGTCGGTTTTGTCTTAAGTGCTTGTAAACAATTGAGAAAGAAAACGTATTAATTTCAGTTATTGCATCCGAGAAGTCGGACTTGTGACAGCAGCCTAAAACTGTGCCGTCTGTCATTAATGTTAATCAAACAACAAAAGACAGAAATCACTCACTGCTCTAGACTGTTTGTAACTTTAATCTCTTTTTAATTTATTTTATTCAATTTTCTAATATTTTTGTACCTGAATACTATAGACCGAAACGGTTTCCAAAACGAAATTCAAGTCCTGAGTGTAACTGATAATATTGGTTAAACAAATTACAATATTCAGTGATGTCACCATGATATGTTCTCTGCATGGAATAACGTCTGTCACAGTTGCAGCTTGTACTTATTAACACAAATAGAAAGCAAACCAGTAGCATTGATAGTCATTTATTTTAGTTAATATTTGCTATGATAAATTCGAAAAGATTTGTATTCTTATTGTAAAATAATGGAACATTAGGCTGATGATTCACGGGTCAACTTTTTGAGCAATATTACTGGGCAACTTTGGTTAATGTTAGCATCCATGGGCAACCAGGTGAGACACAGGGCCTACGACCGATTTAAAGTATCCAAATTTGTTACTCATTCTCAGTGGGAAAGTGCCCATGCAACATTGCTCAAAAAAAGTAGCCTGGCAAAATTGCTCAAAAAGTTGCCCCGTGTTATCATCAGCCTTAGGTCATGAATATTGTCTCAAAAGTCATGGAAAATCATGGAAATGTATTGGTAAAAATGTGTATGAACCCTGTACTTTAAGATGAGATGTTGTTTCAAAAATGAACCCAAAAGCAGACTTTATTAATGATATAGACAGTAATGTAGACAAACTCATCAACAGACATCTTACAAGCCAATCTGAGAATTATTCTGAAGGGGAACAGTTTTTTTTCTACCACCAAAATCACCACTGGATTTTAGGTTTTCCTGATGTCCTAGTTTAAGCCTTCGTAACCATAATTCTGTCTGTCCTGACTCCTGTCCTGGGCCCTCATTTATCAACAGTGCGTATACACAGATGTGTGCGTAATGAGTACGTAAGAATAGTTTCATGCAAAGTGTGGGATCTACCAACTTGTACTTATACATAGGAATGTGTGTAAATATCAGCACAACTCTGAACATGCTTATGCAGAGAATCTAGTGGTAGAATGATGATACTACAAAAAGAAAGTGCCACCGCATATGTTCTGTGTCCTTTAATTGCAAATACTCAATTAAAAATTTCATATTTCAAGCTGCACAATTAGTGTGAAAAGCTATAAAGGACAGTTGGGAAGTCGATTTGAAATGTAGCTATATGGTCATGGCTGATCTCTCTTTGCTGGAAGATTTGGCAAACCATGCGCTGCGCAGAGAATGGGTTTTCAAAGAGTGCACTGATCTGTTTAATGAGAGCACAGAATGGCTTCTCATTCGGTACTGATTTCTTTGCCATGACTTCGGTGAGGACGTATACATTCACGTGAAAATAAAGGGAGGTGTTGTCACCATATATGGCTCATTGGAGGCATTTCTGACTGAAAATGAACGTGAACGAGCATGTTGCTTAAGAACATGTGGGATTTATCAACAATGATTACTTACTGGTGTGTGTAAGAACTGTGTGCGCACGTTTGATAAATACAGTTTGTTTTTTGTACTTACACACATTGTAGATTTCATTCGTAGGACAAAATATAGAATCTTTTCTATGCACTCTTGATAAATGAGGCCCCTGGAGTTAGACATGATTGAAAACATATTAAGGAAACTAATATATTTTAATGATTGCTTGATTTGTTTGTGTTTCTAAAAGGGCGGAGCCCTCTCTCTCTACACCGCTTTGACAACTCATCAGAAGCTGGCTGGTGTGGTTGCTCTCAGCTGCTGGTTGCCCCTCAGGAACTCCCTATCAAAGGTTGGTTATTGTACGAACTGGTAGTTCTATCAACCTCACAGCATTTCTGAAAATATTTTTCAGATGATCAGGTTTACATTATTTTCTTGTCCTGGAAACCTGTTAAATTATAATCTTTAAGATTCCTGCATAATTTATTAGTGCATTTTGTTATAAAAAATGTCTTCATATTCTTTTATAAAAATGTAATAACTTTCATCTCTGAAACTTTTCTTTTAATCTGATTGCACAATGCTATCTTGTCAATAGCTAATGTAACCAGCATAACTCTGGCCACTATTACAATCTGCGTTGTTGAAAATTTGAATCTACCTGTAATTTGGAGGGTTTGTTTTTGCTGCATGAAATGAAAAGAGTACAGCATAAAGGCCTTTTCACACTGAACGTGAAAATTTGATGGCAATGTTTGGCGCAATGACACTTTTGAATCGAAACAATAGATCCCTATGGGGCTATTCTACGGTGGCCGAGAGAGCTCAACGTGCTGCAAATAGAAAACAACTTCATCAATTTGACAACACACGCACTGCAAATGCTCACAACACAACCAAATAAAGAAACACACTGCAAATACTCACAGCACAACCAAACAAAGAAACGCGCTGCAAATAAAATTCTTTATTTGGTTGTGTTGTGAGCATTTGCAGCGCGTTTCTTTATTTGTTTGCGTTGTGAGCATTTGCACCACCTGCTGTCAAACTGATGAAGCTGTTTTCTTGATTTACTGGTGTTTTTTCTATTTGCATGTGTTTTCTGAAGTTGCAGCGCATTGAGCTCTCTCGGCCACCGTACTATTCACACCAGGCTCGATAATTCACGTGACACGTCACGAAAAAGCAAGGATTTTTTTTTTGTCCTGTGTGTCGATTTTTTTTTCCCTGACACTCCGTGACGAAATGGGCCATCCAATTAGATTTGAGCTAAGATCACGTGCCCAGAGCAGCTGCTGTTGCACAAAAGAGTGAGAGTGGTGGCGCTGTTTCAAAAACCAGTGTAAACAAACACCGAAGAAGAGTATTCTAGAGAAGAGGATGCTTTCTTGTTATCATTGGTATCTGAGAACCAGAATATAATGTCTATTAATTCTCCACTGAATGTGATCCGAAGAGCACTGTCCATTTTCTTCCACAGACGCGAGTGTTAGGAGTCAGATTTCAGAGCGCATTTACTCAAGATCTGTCAGTCATGGGATAATACTGTATCTCCTGCCATTACGTATGAAAAAATGAGAGAAACATTTTTCTATACATGAAATATGAAAGCAAATAAACACATGATTATGACAATATATTCTGTATGTGTTTTATCCAGCTCATTATATTTTTTTTTATAAAAATAAAGGATGTTTATGACAAATGAGAAGCAGGTGTTGTGTTCAATCCATTATAAAGCATACAAAGCGTACAGACAGTGCCTGTCTGCCTATTATAGAATACAAATCCACTTTAGATCTCAATCGGAAGTTATTACAAGCACTCGATGATGGTTTAAAGTGGGTTTTAAGCAAAAACATAAATAATCATACATTTTCAAATGTAGCTTTATGTTAATTGTACCTCTATTTAAATTAATATGTATTCTTGTAAGCATTAGACTATAGATAGTTTGTGTTTCTGGTGTAGCACTTTATTGATCTTAATTTAATGCTGTATATAGAGCAGCGGACCATATATGAGATACATACAGTATATGAGAAAAATGTATTGCTGGTTGGCGCAGAAGGTGATCAATTGGTTCGCGCTCAGTGTGAAAGCACCTTTCATCGGTGATTCGCCTCGCTTTTTCACATCGTGAAATTTGGCGGACGCCCAAATCCACTATATAAGAATAATACTGTTTTTGTGTCACAGAATGTAGTTTTAAGAGTTTTTAGGTGAGAATGCACTTGTTTGGACTTCAAATATTTGGTTTGTTAATAAATATAACGTCTATTTGAAAATTTGCTTCAACGTTTTCGGAGATCTGAGCTCCAGGACGTAGGGGCCATTCAGTGCTCATGAACCCACCGAGAGCAGCCTCAACTTGGCCAGATCTTTTGGAATTTGCCTCTGGCTCTGATGTCTCTATAGTGGTTAAACATGAGATATGTTTTGTTTTGGGTAAATCTAATGGGCAGTCTTTGGTCTCATTAATCTATTATTTGTTCCAGAGCAAATAGTTTTGGTAAAATCTCATGATGTTTATGTAATTCAGTGCTGTATATCCGAGCACCACCTTTGTAATTTTGACTGAATTGCATAGCAACTTTTATGATGGCGCTTGTTGTTTATTAAATATTATTATTCGATAAATAATATTTTATATAAATAATAGTAGTATTTAGTATTAGTAAACGGTGTGTGTGTGTTCGTGATGGTGATTTTAGTTACATTGTTCTGCCATTATTTGGCAACAATAGACTGTTTTTACAAGTCATTTACATTTAACATTTAGTCATTTAGCAGATGCTTTTATCCAAAGCTACTTACAAATGAGGACAATGGAAGCAATCAAAAATCAACAAAAGTGCAATGATATGCAAATATGAGTCAGCAGTAAAGACTTTTAAATTGAGAAATAATAAAGTGCAGTTTTGAACAAGGAAGATATGTTTTCTTTCAAAACCAGCTTGTACGCAGCCAACAGATGCACCAAGCAGCGCTGTCATCTGGAATCACCCTTAACAGATGAAAGGATAGTACAAGCCTATCGGACATTCAAATTAATGTTTTATAGTGAATATGAGATTGATCTGAAGAATGAATGCTGTATCAGATGCAGGTAATGAGGATTGCTTAGTCAATCTCTCTCTCATAATACTCTGCTATACATAATACAACACTTTTAATACAGTAATACAATCAGCTTTTAATAAAGCATCTCAACATTCCTTTGTTACTAGTTCTAATTCGAAAACATCACTTTAGTAACAGAGGCTTGGGCTTAGCTGTTAAACTGTCAACTTTAGATTTGAATCCGTGGTAGAATTATTTTTGCACAAAAGAGGGCTTTTAAAGACACTCCGTTTTTTTTATTTATTTTTTTTTTTTTATGTATTTACACACTCGTGCCGTTGAACTGTTGTATAAACGCAATATCACACTCGTAGACATGAGATAATCTGTATATCGGCATGCTGTGATTACCTACGGCTGAAACACAGCCGTGCCGATATACAGCCATATCTCACATCTACCTCACATCTACTCAAAGGCTGTGAAAATTAATCTGCATTTTTAATTCTTTTGATCTTTTATTTAAAAAAATCACAAAAATCTAACCTTTCATTGACTAATAAGAATTTAAAATGGGGGAAATATCATTATGAAATAAATGTTTTTCTCTAATACACATTGGCCACAATTAATGGCACCCTTTTATTCAATACTTTTTGAAACCTCCATTTGCCAGTTTAACAGCTCTAAAGCCCCTTTAGCACCGCTTTAGTTCCAGAACTAAAAGTACAGTACTAAAGTACTGGGACAATTTTGCGCAAACTATTTCCCAGTACCATTTAAAGGGTTGCATTCGCACCGACAGTGGGTACTAGGATACAAGACTACAGTAGATGCAGATACCTTAATGTTGCGTTTTGTTCCTTCTAATTCCAATTGGATTTCCTCCGTTCAAAAGTGCCTGCACTTCAGCGTCTGTCCATCTATTGCTGTTCTCCATTCTTGTGAAATATAAGTTGATACAATGTTTACACAGTATGTGTTTACACGGCGTTTTAAATCATGGCGGGTGAGGGCATTTTCGTACGCATTTAGCCAATCAGCGTACACTTGCGTCACGATAGTTCCTATGGAACTGTTTTAGACCCTACTCTGAAGTAGGAGCTAATTTATTTCCTCCAAACGGATTTCTGGGAACTAAAACAGTTCCTAGTTCCCGCGGTGCGAACACGCCAAAAAGTGGGTAGTTCCACAATTAGTTTGGGTACTATGAAAAGGTTCCTGCTGTGCGAAAGGGCCTAATATTTTCTCCTATAATGCCTGATGAGGTTAGAGAACACCTGACGAGATCAGAGACCATTCCTTCCTCCAGAATCACTCCAGACCCTTTAGATTCCCAGCTCCATGTTGGTGCTTCTTCTCTTCAGTTCATCCCACTTATTTTCTATAGGGTTCAGGTCAGAGGACTGGAATGGCCATATCAGAAGCTTGGTTTTGTGCTCAGTGACCCATTTTTGTGTTGTTTTTGAGGTTTGTGTTTGGATTATTGTACGGTTGGAAGATCCAAACATGGCCCATTATAAGATTTCTAACAGAGTCAGTCACTTATTGATTTTTTTATCTGTTGGTATTTGATAGAATCCATGATGCCATGTGTCTAAACAAGATGTCCAGGACCTCCAGCAGAAATATAGGCCCACAACATCAAAAATACAGCAGTAAATTTCATTGTACACATGGGGTACTTTTTATCCCTGTGTTCACCAAACCCATCTTGAGTGTTTGCTGCTAAAAAGCTAATTTTTTCAAACCCATCTTGAGTGTTTGCTGCTAAAAAGCTCATTTTTTAGTTTCATCTGACCATAGAAGCCAGTCCCATTTGAAGTTCCAGTCGTGTCTGATAACTGAATATGCTGGATATTGTTTTTGGATGAGCTAGGAGAATTTTTCTTGAAACCCTCCCAAACAACATGTGGTGATGTAGGTGCTGTTTGACAATTTTTTTTTAAGGTTTTCTGTCCCCGAGACTCAACTATTTTCTGCAGTTCTCCAGCTGTGGTCCTTGGAGAGTCTTTAGCCACTCAAACTCTCCTTCTCACCGTGCATTGGGACGATATTGACACACGTCCTCTTCCAGGCAGTTTCATAACATTTTATGTTGATTGGAAATTCTTAATTATTGCCCTGTTTGTGAAAATGGGAATTCTGGGAACACTGCTCTAGCTCTTTTCTTAAAGCCACTTCACTAATTTGTGAAGCTCAATTATATTTTGCTGCACATCAGAAATATATTCTTTGGTTTTTCTCATTGTGATGGATGATTAAGGGTATTTGGCCTTTGTTTTCCCTCCTATTTATATTTATGTGAAACAGGAAGCCATTGCTGGATAATTTCATGTTCATAATCACCCTGGAGTGCTCAGAATTGTGAATATGAATGGGAATATACTTCAGAGATATTTTACTCATAAGAATTTCTAGGGGTACTAATAATTGTGTCCAACGTGTATTTGAGAAAAATATTTATTTCATGATATTTCCCCCCATTTTAAATTCTTATTATCGAATGAAAGGTTAGATTTTTGTGAATTTTTTAAATAAAAGAGCAAAAGGATTAACAATGCAGATTATGCCACTTTATTAGGTACACCTGTTCAATTGTTTGGTAACACACATTGCTAATCAGCCAATCACATGGCAGCAACTCAATGCATTTAGCCATCTAGATGTGGTGAAGTTGACTTGCTGAAGTTCAAACCGAGCATCAGAATGGGAAAAAAAGGGGATTTAAGTGAGTTTGAATGTGGAATGGTTGTTGATGCCAGGCGGGCTGGTCTGAGTATTTCAAAAACGGCTGATCTACTGGGATTTTCACGCACAACCTTCTCTAGGGTTTACAGAGAATTGTCCGAAAAAGATAAAAAGATAAAATATCCAGTGAGCGGCAGTTGTGTGGACGAAAATGCCTTGTTGAGGTCAGAGGAGAATGGGCAGACTGGTTAGAGATGATAGAAAGGCAACAGTAACTCAAATAACCACTCGTTACAACCAAGGTATGCAGAATACCATCTCTGAACGCACAACACGTCAAACCCTGAAGCAGATGGGCTACAGCAGCAGAAGACCACACCGGGTGCCGCTCCTGTCAGCTAAGAACAGGAAACAGAGGCTACAATTCGCACAGGCTCACCAAAATTGGACAGTAGAAGATTGGAAAAACGTTGCCTGGTCTGATGAGTCTCGATTTCTGCTGCGGCATTCAGATGGTAGGGTCAGAATTTGGCGTAAAGAACATGAAAGCATGGATCCATCCTGCCTTGTCTCAACGGTTCAGGCTGGTGGTGGTGGTGTAATGGTGTGGGGGATATTTTCTTCGCACACTTTGGGCCCTTTAGTACCAATTGAGCATCGTTTAAACGCCACAGCCTACCTGAGTATTGTTGCTGACCATGTCCATCCCTTTATGACTACAGTGTACCCATCTTCTGATGTCTACTTCCAGCAGGATAATGCACCATGTCACAAAGCTCAAATCATCTCAGACTGGTTTCTTGAACATGACAATGAGTTCACTTTACTCAAATGGCCTCCACAGTCACCAGATCTCAATCAAATAGAGCACCTTTGGGATGTGGTGGAACGGGAGATTCGCATCATGGATGTGCAGCCGACAAGTCCGCAGCAACTGCGTGATGCTATCATGTCAATATGGACCAAAATCTCTGAGGAATGTTTCCAACATCTTGTTGAATTTATGCCACGAAGAATTAAGGCATTTCTGAAGGCAAAAGGGGGTCCAACCGGGTACTAGCAAGGTCTACCTAATAAAGTGGCCAGTGAGTTTATAATGTGTGTGTGTGTGTATATAAAAATCCAGTATCTCAAATTATTAGAATATTTCCTAAGAGCTATCTAAAAAAGGAGTTGCAAAATAGAAAAGTTCAAGTTCTTTAAATTTTGTTAATTTATGCACTCAATACTTGGTCGGGGCTCCTTTAGCACAAATTACAGCATCAGTGAGGTGTGGCATGGAAGCGATCAGCCTGTGAGGCACTTTTGAGCCTTCAGCTTGTCTGTATTGTTGGATCGACTGTTTCTCATCTTTCTCTTGAAACTAGATTCCATATGGGGTTCAGGTCAGGCATGTTGGCTGGCCAATCAAGCACAGTAATATCGTGGTCAGCAAACCACTTGCAATTGATTTTGGCACTGTGGGCAGGTGCTAAAGTCTTGCTGGGAAAGGAAATCAGCATCTCCATAAAGCTTGTAAGCAGATGGAAGCATATATTGCTCCAAAATCTCCTGGTAGACGGCTGCATTGACTTTGGACTTGATAAAACACAATGGACCAACACCAGCAGACGTCACGGCACCCCAAATCATCACTGACTTCAGAAACTTCACACTGGACTTCAAGCAGCTTGGATTCTGTGCCTCTCCAGTCTACGTCCAGACTCCAGACATTGATTTCCAAATGAAATGCAAAATTTACTTTTATCTGAAAAGAGGACTTTGCACCACTGAGTAACAGTCCAGTTCTTTTTCTCCTTAGCCCAGGTACGATGTTTCTGACGTTTCTCTTTCAGAAATGGCTTGGTAGCCCTTTTTCTGAAGATGTCTGTGCATGGTGACTCTTGATGCACTGACTCCAGCTTCAGTCTACTCCTTGTGAAGCTCTCCCAAGTGTTTGAATCGGCTTTTCCTACCCAATTTTTTTCCTTCCAGTCAACTTTGCATTTAATATGCTTTGATACAGCACTTTGTGAACAGCCACCCCTTTCAGTAATGACCTTCTGTGACTTACCCTCTTTGTCGAGGGTGTCAGTGATTGTCTTCTGGATCATTGCCAAGTCAGCAGTCTTCCCCATTATTGTGGTTTCAAAGAACAAGAGATACCCGGAACTTATACTGTAGGGATGGTCATTTAATGAAACTCAAATGTAAATATTCTAATATACTGATAAGATACTGGGTTTTTGATTTTCATGAGCTGTAAGCTCTAATCATCAAAATTAAAAAAAAAAAAAATACTTTTGAAATGTTTTACTTTATATGTAATGAATCTAGAATATATGAAAGTTTCACTTTTTGAAATGTTACAAAAATAAACTTTTTCACAATATTATAATTTTTTGAGATGCACCTGTATGTATGTATGTATAGCCGCTTTTCCACCGAAATTACCTGGAACAATTTGTCCCAGGAACATTTTTTCCCCCAGACCTGTTGCTGTCTGCGTTTCCATCGCGCTCCAAAGTACCAAGATTAGGCAGATAGTCTGGTGACGTCGGTCTGCGCCCACTTCTCAATAGCAAGTACACAATTTTCAGACTTGCATCCTCGGTAGTTCGGACGTCGCAAGTTCGACTCGGGAGTGTGAACTCCCGCGGACGGGACGACGCAAGTCCGGTAATTCTGCAAATGGAACAGCAGCGTACTTGATAACGTCACTCAGCTTGCCTTGGCTACTGCAGTTTTCTTCACTGTATTTACAATAAGACGAAATATAATATCAAATACCACTGCCTCTTTTCGTTTTCATTTAAACATATTAACCCTCTAAGCGCCAAAGTCGCAAAATTGCGACAAGACGTCATACTTAATAAAATAGACTGTAGTTCCTAATATGGTGTAATATCTCATTTGTATTCCCTACCACTAGATGGCAGACATGTAGTACTTCGATTCTAGACCAAAATTTCGTCTTGTTCGTATTCAAATTGTTCGAGGAAATAGCAGAGCAAGTGAGCTTTCGTGTCATTGATGCGGAAGCAGTTCAGTTCAGAGCGTGCGAGTAAATTGTGAGATTTGTGAGAGAAAATCGCCAAATATCTAATAAAAAGTTGTACCGTGAGGATATGTTGCAAATGTTATTTGCCGATTTTGACTCTGAAGGGGAATATTTGCGTATTGGAAATGATGATCGGCCGTCTAATGATCGCGCTTCTTCCGGTACATCTTTGCTGCGCAATGGTGCCGCCGTGCACGGCGAGAGCTTTCACAAAGCACAAACAAGTGATCATGTTGACCCTTTGCCCAACGGGGATGGGGGTGGCAGGGGTGAATGTGGTCGTAGTGTCCATAGGAGAGCTGTTGCTGATAGCGCACGCTCTAAGGGCCGCCGGCAGAAAAAAAAAGTACAGGTGCAGTCAGTGTGGGGTAGGTGCGCTGTGCCATGCAATGAGAGGTACCATACTCTCAAGAACTATAAGCTGTCACCTAGATACCTGATAGGGAAGATAGCTGGTCAACTGATCAAAAAATAGGCACATGCATTTTACTATGGTACAGTAATATAGTAATAATTTACTACTTTCTCCTGTTTTACTGTTGATTTCCTCTTTTCCTGATCATTTGGAATGAGGATAAAAAGATAAAAAAAACAAAAAACAGGCAAATAAGTTCAAACATCCATTCACTATCTATTATTTTATGAATATTACAGATGAACTGATGAAAAAGTAAGCTACTGTTCACATGCGTTTTACTACAATATAGTATAGTAATATAGTAATAATTTAGTACTTTCTCCTGTTTTATTGTTAATTTCCTCTTTTCTGATTATTTGGAATGAGGATAAAAAGACAAAAAAAAATCATGCAAATAAGTTCAAACATCAATTCAGTATCTACTATTTCCTGAATATTATGAAATTTGAGATGGCCGCCCCTTGATGACGTCATAATATGCAAATTAGATGAGTATATTTACACCCCACATAAACTTTTGGTCATGCCCAACATTTTTCTAATTTACAGTAGATCTCTATCTTTAAGTACGTATCTTTAGATCTCTATCTTTAAGTACGCATCTTTACGTACATACATTACAATGAAACGAAATATTATATCAATCAGTATTGCCTCTTTTCATTTTCATTTTAACATACTAATAGATTAATAGTATAAAGACCAAAGATTACCTGTTAGATTTACCCAAAACGAATTATATCTTATGTTTAACCACTACAGAGACATCAGAGCCAGCGGCAAATGTCAGAAGGACTAGCCGAGTTGAGGCTGCTCTCGTCGGAATATATGAGCACTGAGCGCCCGCTGATCGCGTGGAGCTCACGTCTCTGAAATCGGTGAAGCACATTTTCAAATAGGCACTGTCTTTATAAATTAACCACAGATTTGAGTTTTAAACAACTACATTCTCACCTGAAATACTTTTACAACTACATTTCATGACACTAACAGTAATATTTAAAAAAAAAATTATGTGAATATATGGTGGTTGAAATACAATGCTGCATGAACTCAACCAATCAGCATGTTCAGCGCCCAAGTCCCACCCCCGAAAGTTCCTGACCTTTGAAAAAATACTACCTCACGAGCAGGGATTTTGAGGGGCAAATTTTTACCCAGAACTTTATTTTGATCCTGGTTCCTGCGGTGGAAACCCATCGAGTACCGGCCCTAAGTCCCTAGTTCTTGGGGAAAGTTCTTGCGGTGGAAACGAGGCTTATGTATGTATGTGTGTATGAAGCGCCGTCCAATCAACTTTGCGCCATTTGACTGAATCTGGGCCGAGAGTAAATCCCTAGATACTTCAGAATTCTTCCAGCTGCTTCTGTCCTGTGTCTCATCATCACTAAACACCAGTAATTAACAGTAATGAATTATAAATATAATTTATACAACCCAATATTAATTATAAATGTTGTTATATGTGTTCACTACCTGTCTAGTGATGTGTACAAAAAAAAAAAAGGTTTGTCTTTTCAAATCTTCTGTCGCGTGTATCGAGTTGGCTAGTGTGGTTTGTTTCGCGCATCAGAAATGTGACAATTTCTGTTAAGTGAGCATAGTGAGCATCGCTGCTCCCTAGGTTTGCAGTGTATTGTGGGATTTTTCATGGGGCAAACATTCCAGTGCACTGGTAGGATTTTGTGGTTGAGACGGTCCTTAAAATGGCCAACTCCCTGATCAGTGCCCTGACTACTGAAAAAGGGAGCTGATTGAGACGCACCCTGTGTACATTATACCATTTACTCACACAACCAAAGACAAAGGCTATTATGATACGCACAGAGAAAGCATCCTGTCAGTAGTGAATTCACTTTTGGGATTTATTGTGCTTTTTTTTAATATTTCTTTTTAATATCAAGTATGTCCCGCTCTTTATTTTCTAATTCATCCATGTTTTTTATAGTAACTCAAAACATTCCCACTAACGAAAATACAGTGCGATACATGTAAATGACATGAAAGGTCTCTACAACAAACGCAGTCAGGACCACTATTGTCATAGATAACTGACAATTGGGCTACTGTTTGGATTTGTGGTATGGTTCTGTTCTGGGCAAGAACTCCTCGCCCATCTATGCAGACTTTCATTGATAAAGCGCAGCAATATACACAATATTCACTCATATTTTTTACTATCTGCTACACTAAGTCAATAAAGAAAACATTCCAGTCAAAAAGCTCCTCAGAAATGGATAGAAGTTGTCCACCAAATCCAACATCTCATTCAAATCTGGCTCCATTCTGGTATGAAACGTCCACTTCAATCAGTTTTAGGTTGATAAAATTTTTCTTTGCATCTTTTTTTACTAAGAAATATGTTTCAGTACAGAAGTAATGTAGGTTACAAATGCTGTTTTATGATGATATTCATATGTGATTTTATTTTTTTTCTTCTGTCCTCTCTTGCTGTCTCTATTCTGTAGTCAATGATAAGCAACAATAAGGACATATCGGTGCTGCAGTGTCATGGCGAAGCAGATCCTCTGGTTCCTCTTATTTTTGGCTATCTCTCTGTAGAGAAACTCAAAGTCATGCTGAATCCCTCCAATATCAATTTTAAAACATACTCTAGAATGCCTCACAGTGCATGTCCTGAGGTTTGCATAAATCAAGTTTATTATTTACTCTTGCTTTATTATTATTCAGAATACAGTAGCTCTGTTCCAAAATCTAATGAGTTGCCTTGCTGTCTACTGTTTAGTGTCTACGTAGGAAGCTATCTTCTAAGGCTTTATCAAAACCACTATTGAACCTCATGAGTGACTGTTAAGCTAATATCGTGGTAACTCAGTGGGTAGGTCTCCAGTTTAAGTCAGGCTGGCATTTCTTTTCTTCCTTGTGATGGTGTGGTTTCCACCAGGACTGTTTCCCCACAGTCAAAAACAGCAGCTTAGGTGAATTGGAGATTCTAAATTGCCTATAAGTGTAAGCAATGGCGTGAATGTGGGATAGGCTCCAGCACTGTTTGTGACACTTCATTGGATTTATTCTTGCTTCAACCAACTGCTTTAATTGTATTTTTTATTTTTTTTTTTAATGAATGGATGACAGCGTAAAATGCTTCCTGTGTAGGTTACTCACTATGTTTTTGAACAGGGCATTTGAATGCATTAATTGGATTTATTTAGAACATACTGAAACATTTTAAACTGATTCCCTTCTTCTTTTCTTTCAACAGGAAATGATGGACATCAAGCAGTTTATTGAGAAGCAGCTCCCCAAAATCAATTAATCAACTATTTATACTGTAATTGGCCATTTAACAAAAAAAAAAGTACACAAAAGATGTTCTTACCTTCTTAGAGTACTTATTATTAAGATACTATATTACAAATATACTAAAGTGCATGTAGTGTTTTCAGACACTTAATTGTATGTTGTTTATAATTAAATGAAAATGTATGGTAACACTTTATTTCGATAGTCCACTTTAGACATTCTACTAACAGTAAGTAACTTTGCAACTACATGTCAACTAGCAGTCATTAGTGTATTAGAAGACTGTCTGTTTAATATCTTCTAACACTTTATTTTGATGGGTCCACAATATACTACATACTGACTATGAGAAACTTTGCAAGTGCACGTCAACTTATTCTACTAAACCTAACCTAACAGTCTACTCTGAGAGTTAGTAGACATGTAGTTGCAAGTTAATGAGAATTAGTTGACATGTAGTTGACATGCAGTTAAGAAATTACTTATAGTTAGTAGAATGTCTAAAGTGGACTATCGAAATAAAGTGTAACCAAATGTATTGCTTTCCAAATACTCTGCACCAGGTGTGTCAAACTCAGTTCCTGGAGGGCCACAGCCCTGCAAAGTTTAGATTCAACCCTAATTAAATGGCCCTCCAGGAACTGAGTTTGACACCCCTGCTCTACTCTGTAGCATCTGATGATCCCAAAAGTTTCGTCATGCGACCTGGGGCCATAAACTCCCTGACCCTTAACGATGAACACTGTAACATCACAGGAATGGCCCCAACAGAGATTTGTGAAGGCTCCGATCAGGTCTGGGAGGCAATGGCCTCCCACAGACTTTTTTTTTTTTGCTTTCAAAAGGGTAAATATGTACACCTCACTAGAGTAAATTATTTTACACACTATGAGTACAAAACTCTAGAATCAATTATTTATTACTCTTTGTAAATATAGTGAGAAGTGAAATATAGTGAAGTGAGATATCAGTCCCCTATGAGGAAGTATTGGTGTAACTGTTTTTTTTTTAATATGTATTGTATTGGTTTGTTTTTTGTGTTTGCTATTGGACCTTGAGTCTGGAAATAAAAGTTGAACATAGAACATATGTTACTGGCAGGGGTAAATGTCAACTATACCCAACATTAAGTATAAGGCGTATGTTAATTTTTGAATGTTTTTAACACCCTGGAAGAGATTGAATGAATTAATGAATAAAATAAATGAGTAATTTCTATGCTTAGGCAATGTCATATTGCTATACATTGGTCAGCATATCCTTATTATCCTTATCATTATCAGCATATCCTTAAATTGGTTGTGTTCAGTGTATCAATGAATAATTACAAAAAGATTTCAAAACAGCTGGATTTATTTCCCCCAAAATACATAGCATATAGGTTACAAAAATTGGTGGTGTTTGAAGTGTTCACAAATACCTTATAAGTACTTTATATAAAAACATATAGGAACTATTATATATATTATATATTAAATTATATTTAATGGTAATTTTGCTCAAATCTATAAGTTGTCTGAAGGTCATCTTAAAAAAAAAAAATTACACACACAAGGTTTCAACATTCAAAACTAAGACATTCCTGCAAAGCCTCACTGATTTGAAATGAGTGATGTTCAGCAAAGCATACCATTTCAAAATCACAGGTAAACAAAAAGTACAGACCCTCAAACACAGTTATATCATTAATGTTACTGAACACAGGTATATCATCTTTAAAATCTGAACATACAAGAAGGCCTGAGTGATACTGATATAATCAGTCATGAAGTGATGCTTGGGAATGAGATTTTTTGGGTAAAGTTCATAATCATGAAACCATTCAGAAAAATTTGGCCACAAATGGGTTAAGAGCACTACCTTTAATGTAGTTCATAACTTTAAAAACATTTCTCATCACCACTTCAAGCTTGGGTGGGATTCCTTTAAAGCTTCATGATGAATAAAACAATGATTCCAATCAATGTTCTGTCCTGCTGCATCCTTAACCCATTTGTGTCCAAATTTATCTGAATGGTTTCATGCATATAGTCATATTAATAGTGTCCTATGTGAACAATTATTTTCCCCAGTTTTGTTTTTTATTTTATTTTATTTTATTTTATTTATTGTATTTTTGTCCTTGTAAATCGTATTTGAATGTGCAGCAACTATAGTTGCCGGTGGGCAAATATGTTGTTTGCACCCCTTCAATGTCAAATTTGATAGGAGGAGAATATTGTGTGTGTGTGCATATATATATATATATATATATATATATATATATATATATATATATAGGTGCATCTCAATAAATTAGAATATCGTGGAAAAGTTCATTTATTTCAGTAATTCAACTCAAATTGTGAAACTCGTGTATTAAATAAATTCAATGCACACAGAATGAAGTAGTTTAAGTCTTTGGTTCTTTTAATTGTGATGATTTTGGTTCACATTTAACAGAAACCCACTAATTCACTATCTCAACAAATTAGAATACTTCATAAGACCAATAAAAAAAAATTGGTTTATTGGTGATTTAATTACTGCCTCAATTAGGCGTGGCATGAAGGTGATCAGTTTGTGGCACTGCTGAGGTGGTATGGAAGCCCAGGTTACTTTGACAGTGGCCTTCAGCTCATCTGCATTTTTTTGGTCTCGTTTCTCATTTCCCTCTTGACAATACCCCATAGATTCTCATACGTCTGTGTGTGGTGGCTCTTGATGCCTTGACCCCAGCTTCAGTCCATTCCTTGTGAAGTTCACCCAAATTCTTGAATCGATTTTGCTTGACAATCCTCATAAGGCTGCAGTTCTCTCGGTTGGTTGTGCATCTTTTTCTTCCACACTTTTTCCTTCCACTCAACTTTCTGTTAATATGCTTGGATACAGCACTCTGTGAACAGCCAGCTTCTTTGACAATGAATGTTTGTGGCTTACCCTCCTTGTGAAGGGTGTCAATGATTGTCTTCTGGACAACTGTCAGATCAGCAGTCTTCCCCATGATTGTGTAGCCTAGTGAACCAAACTGAGAGACCATTTTGAAGGCTCAGGAAACCTTTGCAGGTGTTTTGAGTTGATTAGCTGATTGGCATGTCTCCATATTCTAATTTGTTGAGATAGTGAATTGGTGGGTTTTTGTTAAATGTAAGCCAAAATCATCACAATTAAAAGAACCAAAGACTTAAACTACTTCATTACCATATGATTTGATTCAGCTAAAACTGGAACAGCCCATTTGCTGAAGCGCCAGAGATCGGCACATGAAACTGATACAAAGCTCCATGTGTTCATTTGTGAGGAGGAACAGTGGGGTACCTGCCCAGTATAAAAAGACAATTCTTGACAACTGCATTCAAATCTGTGCCAAAAATCTCAGAATGTTTGAAACAAGTGCATTTGGTCAGTTGACAAAGCCTATTGCATTTGCTTGTGGAGGATCTACTGATGTGGACTGATGATTTTCAAAAGGTCAGCTACACATGCATCATACTCCACTTAATAGATGAAGACTATGGATCTTTTAGAGCAGGGTAATATGCACCTGTGTTTTGCCATTTGACAAAAATGGCCGCAAACATAAAAACAGTACTTTTTGAAACAGTTGGACTGTCAAATTGTTTGTTAGCAGTCAAGGTGCTAACGGACAGACTGCTCTCAGCAGCTGGAGACACAGAAGCTGTAATGCGCATGTTCTCAACACTGTGCTAAAACACACTTTCAAGAAGCGAGGTGATGAAGAGAAAAATTCATTACAGCCTGTGAGAGCATGTATTAATCTGTGTAAGTCACTGACAACATATTTTAAATATTCTGGTTTGCAGCTCCATCTGACACACATCTTCAAACAGGAATATGAGACTCACTGGAACACTAAGCTCACAATGTTTGAATCAGCACTTTGTGCTTTTGATGATGTTCAAAGAATTTAAATGACTGGAAATCTGACTTTATTTCAAAGCCTAATTTCCTAAAGGATAAGGTGATCTCTGTTCTGTGGTAATCTGGCTGTATATTGTGGAAAATATTGTTTTTAATATTTTAGTTTAAAAAAAGTTTTAAACATAGTTAGCCTATTAGTTAGGCTTCCGATGACTACATTGTTATTTTAAAATGTTAGCAAACTTAATGTCTCTGCAATGAAATGTGTATATAGTATGCCCATATAGGTCTCCGATGTTTAAAAATGACTGTTTTGGAAGATACATGTCTGTTTTGCATGCATGTAGGTGTATTTATTTGTGTTAAATAGGCCAACGGAAATTTGACTTCAGAATATTTTCTAATCAATTTTTAAAAAAAATAATAATTCTATAGACGAAAATGGCTAAACACAAAATGTTAATAGTAAACTAATGATGTAGGGTGTGTGTATTTTCACTTTCTATGTCCTCCAATGAATAATTAGAGCACTGCAAATAAATAAATTAATAATTGCAATTGCACAAGTCTAGCAGTCCATAACTACTACTGTACTAGTCCATCACTTGTATTATTCTATCCCTTCTTTTCTGTTCTCTGTCAATCCAAGCTTAAATTTCCAAACCCTCCTAAAAACCTGTGACAGAGGCGGATTGGGACATTATCTCAGAGTGAGTCTCAGACTCACACTCAACCAGGCCACCACATAAACTTACAGCAAAAACCACAATTAATTAAAACATAATTTACATTACTTTTAAGAATAATAAATACAAAGGTTGGGAAAGTGATATCATTGTTCCTTTTGCTTCTGACTTCTAAATTCATCCCAGCTCCTTCCATTTATCATCATTTTCACTTTGGGTTTGGGGATAAAAAAAACAAAAAAAAAAAAAAACAAAATTTGTGAATTTCCAAAAAGTTACATATAATGAAATTATATTTAATTATTTAGATAATTACCTTTAAAATTTAGAAAAATAAACTTTACTCATCTTATGGTCAAGTAAATAACATTATGCTGAAAGTTATAGGATGTAAAATTACTGAGTGATGAGTGATTAACATTTCAGCACTTCAGCATGTACAAACCCAATTCCAAAAAAGTTGGGACACTATGCAAATTGTGAATAAAAACAGAATGCAATGATGTGGAAGTTTCAAATTTCAATATTTTATTCAGAATGCAACATAGATGACATCAAAAGTTTAAACTGAGAAAATGTATCATTTTAAGGGAAAAATAAGTTGATTTTACATTTCATGGCATCAAAACATCTCAAAAAAGTTGGGACAAGGCCATGTTTACCACTGTGTGGCATCCCCTCTTCTTTTTATAACAGTCTGCAAACGTCTGGGGACTGAGGAGACAAGTTGCTCAAGTTTAGGAATAGGAATGTTGTCCCATTCTTGTCTAATACAGGCTTCTAGTTGCTCAACTGTCTTAGGTCTTCTTTGTCGCATCTTCCTGTTTATGATGCGCCAAATGTTTTCTATGGGTGAAAGATCTGGACTGCAGGCTGGCCATTTCAGTACCCGGATCCTTCTTCTACGCAGCCATGATGTTGTAATTGATGCAGTATGTGGTCTGGCATTGTCATGTTGGAAAATGCAAGGTCTTCCCTGAAAGAGACGACGTCTGGATGGGAGCATATGTTGTTCTAGAACTTGGATATACCTTTCAGCATTGATGGTGCCTTTCCAGATGTGTAAGCTGCCCATGCCACACGCACTCATGCAACCCCATACCATCAGAGATGCAGGCTTCTGAACTGAGCGCTGAAAACAACTTGGGTTGTCCTTGTCCTCTTTAGTCTGGATGACATGGCGTCCCAGTTTTCCAAAAAGAACTTCAAATTTTGATTCGTCTGACCACAGAACAGTTTTCCACTTTGCCACAGTCCATTTTAAATGAGCCTTGGCCCAGAGAAAACGCCTGCGCTTCTGGATCATGTTTAGATATGGCTTCTTTTTTGACCTATAGAGTTTTAGCCGGCAACGGCGAATGGCACGGTGGATTGTGTTCACCGACAATGTTTTCTGGAAGTATTCCTGAGCCCATGTTGTGATTTCCATTACAGTAGCATTCCTGTATGTGATGCAGTGCTGTCTAAGGGCCCGAAGATCACGGGCATCCAGTATGGTTTTCCGGCCTTGACCCTTACGCACAGAGATTGTTCCAGATTCTCTGAATCTTTGGATGATATTATGCACTGTAGATGATGATGACTTCAAACTCTTTGCAATTTTTCTCTGAGAAACTCCTTTCTGATATTGCGCCACTATTTTTCGCCGCAGCATTGGGGGAATTGGTGATCCTTTTCCCATCTTGACTTCTGAGAGACACTGCCACTCTGAGAGGCTCTTTTTATACCCAATCATGTTGCCAGTTGACCTAATAAGTTGCAAATTGGTCCTCCAGCTGTTCCTTATATGTACATTTAACTTTTCCGGCCTCTTATTGCTACCTGTCCCAACTTTTTTGGAATGTGTAGCTCTCATGAAATCCAAAATGAGCCAATATTTGGCATGACATTTCAAAATGTCTCACTTTCAACATTTGATATGTTATCTATATTATATTGTGAATAAAATATAAGTTTATGAGATTTGTAAATGATTGCATTCCTTTTTTATTCACAATTTGTACAGTGTCCCAACTTTTTTGGAATCGGGTTTGTACATGCACGTTCGTGTTAAGTGCATTTTTGAGAAATGCATGTGGAAAAGGAACAAAGATACAGGATTTGTGTTCATGCAGGGCTTTTCTTTTTTTGTGTGCAGAAGCCCTAAATGGTGTTGTAGACAACACTAGCAAATACATGATTTATTAGGCTATCCATGCTATCATTTTTATCATGCTATCACATTAATTTTTTTCCAATCCACTAGTCAATGTTGAAAGCCAATCTCAGAAATAACTTGTCTTTATCAGGCAGGCAATAATATAAAGTAATAATAAGTA